>JARWCS010007152.1:0-17319 GCA_034783895.1 Geukensia demissa
GGCTTATCGGCTTTTATGACATCATGAACTACATATTTCATTTGGACAATGAAAGTAAATAGAATTTCATAAAGTTTGACTGGTCTTCCTATGTTTTGTCCTAACGTGTCTGATGAAGGTACATGTATCTCCAGAAAAACGATTTACACACAGTTGAATTTGGCTTTTAAATATTAGTTATAAATATATGTAAGATGTGGATCGTTACTTTTTGGTATATATTCAATATTCTTTCTTTTAAATAATATGGCATATTAAAATTAATCATATTTATTCAACATTGTCAAACTTGTATTTTCGACCACTGTGTCCGTACTCTCTCTTTTGAATATTATTGCGGAGTTTTTCTCTTATACTCTGTGGAGGTCGTAAAAAGCTTCCACGTGCTGGAGTTTTGTGCTCTTATTTATTTTCGGGCACAGTAATGTTGGAAAGATACTGTCTACATCTTCCCGCATTGAAATTTGTAAATCTTCCTGATTGCTCTCTTTATATTTGGCTTATCGGCGTTTATTACATCATGAACTATATATTTCATTTGGGCCATAAAAGGAACTAGAAATTCAAAAAGTTTGACTGATCTTCCTATCTTTGTCCTCTATGTGTCTGACGAAGGTAACTCCAAAAAAAAAAAAACACTTTACACGCAATTAAATTTGGCTTTTGAATATCTGTCATTAAAATATGTAAGATGTGGATCGTGACTTTCTGGCATATATTCCATATTCTTTCTTTTGAATAATATTGCATAATAAAGTTTACCATATTTATTCAATGGTAAACTTGGTTTATACTGGTTCGATACCTCTTCTGGTGGGCCAGGGGTCCCCCAGAGTATTCAGCAGCCCGGTTGTCAGACTTGTCTCACATGAAATTTATCAAACAATGTTTTGCAGAAGTACTAAAAATACGGAAATTCTTCGAGACGTATTGCACTAAGTAGTTGTCCCTACTGTCGGATTTGGCTTCCTATTTCGATTTGGTTAGATTTGAGTATTTCTTTTACTATTTTTCGATCTCAGACTTCCTAGGTTTTGGTTCTAATGCTAATGAGAGGTTACTCCTTGAAATGTACATTATGGAAAATTATAAAAATAGGAGATGTGGCAAAATTGTCCATGAGACAGCAATCCAGTCGAAATTATATTTCTACAGGTCCCATTACGGCCTTCAATAATGAACTGGAGCCAGTTCCATAAAGGAACCTGTAACCTGTTTATTAAATTTCATGTCAGACAAGTTTGACAAATTGGCTTGTGAATACTCTCAGGGACCTCAGGTCAAACATCAGAGGAATGGACCCAGTGGATTTAAAATACAAGTTTATTAATTTTGAATAAATATGGTGAATAGTGATGCTATATTCAAGAAGTAACAACGTCTCATCAGTAGCATTAGAATCAAAACATAGGAAATCCAAAATTAATAAACGTACTCAAACGTAAACCGTTTAAACGTAAAGCAAAGGTCACTTTGCCTCGCAAAATTGCATAGTTTTGCCACTAGTTGATCCCAATTAACGCAAACGATTTAACATATAAAAAAACTGCTGACGTGCTACTGAGAATCCCACCGGCACGATGCAAATAATGAAAATTTCATACCGAAATATTTTGTCAACTTTGACCAATAAATGTTAAATTACAGAAAAAAAACGTTTACATTCTCCAAAGTCCAATTACACAAATATTTAAATATTTGACCGTTCATATCTCGAAAACAGGTCATTGACAGAAAATTCGTCTTCAATGCTAATGAAAATCGGCTAAAACATCATCGAAACATCCAATGATTTCCACTGGAAACGGAAACATAGGAAACAAAAGAACGTTTCACATATCCTGCTTAACAGCATTTTGATTCTTTAAAAAACGTATTCATATGTGCTTTGGAAATGATTGCATTATGTTTAAATGTTAACATTTTAACACAGATTCTTCGAAAAAAAAAGTTTTTAAAAACAAACTATACTTTTGCCACCCTTTCCATAAATCTTTCTTCAGAGAAATTAAAAGAAAGAAATACATTTAAAATTTAATGAAAAAATGTAAGTTACAAACCAACATAATATTCTGTTAAATTTTTGATCGACCAACTGTCAATACTTTTAATTTTGACATTTGCATATAATGTTGTTTTCTTTTGCAATCTCTGATATGTGTACACTAAATCCAGCTGATTGTGTTTTGATTGATGTCTAACTTAAGAGAACAAGGTATATATATATATATATATAACAAATATGTTTTACCTTTGAACTAGCTGACAAAGACCGCGATTACTTTCGCGAGGCTTGGTACATTATGTTATCTCGTGTTCTACGTAATTTTCTACGTACTATGTATCGACTTCAAAAGTTAAATCTGATTCAATGTTTCGTCACACTGATGTCCACAAACTTTTTTAACCCCGCCGCATGTTTGATGTACCTTTCCAAGCAAGGAACATGCGGTTCAGTGGATGTTGTTGTTTTGATGTTGTGTTTTTGTACAAGTTTGAAAGAAAGAGTATGGGAGATATGCCTTAAATACACAACGCGCCTTACATACGTATATATAGCAAATATTCAAAAGCAAAATCTACTGCGTGTAAAGCGCTTTTCTAGATTAACCTTCTACAGACAGGCTAGGGACCAAATATAGGAAGATAAGTCAAAGTTTATGAATTACTGGTTACACTCATGAACCAAATGAAATGGACCGTTTCAGAAATGCAAAGGAATTCTGGGAACGTCATTGTTCTGGTTGGATTTCATTGGTCAAGGCGTTAGTTACGAGGACGCTGAGTTTGCGCAATCAGTTTTACGAGGACGAAAGTTGAATTTCTAAATTTCAGGGCATCATAAAGGCGAATAAGCCAAAAATATAGATAACATCATCAGTAAAATTTACAAATTTTTAAATGTGTTTACTAAATTGATCGATTATTGTTACATTTCAATGTCATCACATTTTATTCTGGGGGCCATTAACAGCTTTTCTGCGGGTGCGGCCTTACGGCAAGATGTAAATCATTGCCATTGGATGGCTGTCTCATAAACAAGCATACCACATCTCCTATTTAATTTGTTCGACTTATCATTATAAAAAGTGTATTTTTATTTACTTTTTTGCAGCAATATCAACAGAACAGATAAAATAAAACAACAGTTAGGATATATAGGAAAAGGAGATGTGGTATGATTGTCTGTGAGACAGTCTTCTATAATGGAAACATGTACAGACCGTACGGCAAGCTGCAAAAAGTCCCAAAATTTGGTGATTTTCAAAGAATTTTCGGCCAAATTAGTAAACAATGTAAAACAAGTTACACTTTTCCTTTTGTATGTACTCTATACACATGTAGACCTCTGTGGGCCCTTAATTGGCAATAAAATGTGTTCTATGTTCTATATTCTATTCCTGTCTTGGATTAGGCACAAAAGTATGTGGGGGGTACACATGTTTGTAATTATTCAACCTCACCCTAACCTTGCTTGGACAGTAGCGTGACAAAACAACACAAAACAAACTTTAAAAACAAACTGCAGAGGATTTAACTTTTGAAGTCGATACATAGTACGGAGACAAATAAAACAAGAGACAAGAAACGGTACTGATATAAAACAAAAAATTACGCGCTGTTTCAGTTATACAGTTGATAACAATCCTGGTTCTCCTAAGCTCTTCAACATCTAATGTAAGATGAAAATCGGATGTCAAATGTGTTTATTGTTATGTTACATTACATTTTTGATAATATTCAAGTAAGAGCAGTATTATTTACGCATACATGATTTTTTTTTATTTGGGGCGATTTAGAGCTTTTCACAAGAACTGGTATTCTCCCCTTGTGGAAGGCATATTGGTGATTAATTCCTATGTTTTTTCTCTTGGTTGTAGTGCAGTATCTCTGACATTTACCCAATTTCTTTCCATTTTCATACTTTTTAATTTGCATTTCACACTCACTTCTTCTCATATTCTTCCTTAAATTATTCATTTCAAAAGATACCCCTTGACCGTATACAATAATGACTATAATAAATGAGTAATTCGTTGCAAATATCAATATTATCTAATTTCAAGAATGTAAAGCATAATGTATGATGTAAATTCAAGATCTTTAACATGCAGTTCTATGTTTTGTTTCATTATCTTTTTATTTGTATATTTTATTATTATTTTTTAACTGGAAATGGGCAATAGCCCACGAATAATTAGTTTTATCGTTAGCTTTCAGAGAAAATAAGTACAGCTTTCAATAAAGTTTTTGTTGACATTGATACTTAACACAATTAACCTGTGTTAAGTGTTATACCTGCAGGTTTAAGAATAATGTGTAATAATTTATTGTATTTCAATTACTGCTTTTTAAATATGATATGTTGCAGTCTGAAGCAGAAAGATAATTAGACGTTAAATGACAGTTATCAAATTCCGTTTTAAAATTGCTGATATAGTTGTGTTTCCTTAGTTTTTTCGATAATTTCTGTGTGATTTTTTACCGCCCATTGGTTACATTCTCCTTTATGGCAACTGGTGCGGATTTTTTTCCCTTCAAGTTCAGATATATAAAATTTCAATCGGTAATTGCGGGAAATTTTAACCAAAGAAGAGTGATGCAATTGCACAGCAATTTGTTTATTTTCATCTTTCTAAACGGATATACCCAATTTGTATTCCTATATGTGATTGAATTAGCGTTTCTAGTCTTAAGTACTTTGTTTTTAGGTATTCTGTAGAAAACTGGCCTTTTAACAAAGAAACTCAGACTCTCCGTCCGTCGAGAAACTACTTTCCAAAGTTCGGTGGATTTCTGAAAGTCCATTGAAACATAGCAACTGATTTCCGTTGTAAATGTGCACTTTAGTTATATTGCTTAGAAATCGAAATGAAACCTGGTGAGCGATATAGGTCTCGTGTTTTGTTGTTTTTTTTTTTTTTTTGTTTTTTGTTTTTTGTTTTTATTTTTTCCGTGTCAGTTCATTGGTCCGAAGGGTCATTGGTCCGATTAGTTGGGGTTAGGGTTGGGGTAACCTACAGACTAATGACCCGTCGGACCAATGCGCCGAAAGCTGTTTTATATACATGTATAGGCCAGGAAAAACAAATTGTTTGACGTTAAAAATAAAACTGAACTTTCAACTTGCACCGACGAAAATAAAGGAAACTTTCTCTTAATCAATTTGTAAATGTTTTCTTTAATTTTATCCATTTTTTTTTAAATTTGTTCAGTGTTAACTAAAGGCACTGGCCAAAATGTGTCTATAGGGGGCAGATTTACACCTATCTTCGTTTGTTTCATCTCTACCTTTATCCCTGACAGCACATTATAACAATTTAAAACGAAGTATCTAAAATTAGAACTGATTCTGATTTAATTATATATAGATAGATGTACTATTGTACTATTTTAATAATTATCCGTGTCGCCACTAAGCTTAAAACTATGTACATGTAACAATCACCAAACGACAATTTTTTTTCTCTGTGTGAATCAGGCGAAGAGAATCTGTTTCTCAAAAGGTTTATTTAATTCTTCATATTTTTTTTCTTTTAAAATGCGTTGTTGTACATTTTTTCTAGATGTGTATTTTATCATATATGTACTGTAGCGTTTTACAAGGACCCAATGTGTCTGTAAGAATATTCGTTATATTTTTATACTGCTAAGCTAAAAAAAGTCTTGCAACACCCAACATTATCGTATGTTTCTTTAAATCTAGCATAATATACACTTGGTCATAAATATGGAATATTGACGTTTTCTGAGTCAAAAATTCAACTTTGGAGACTTGCGTGCAAAAACTTTGAAACAGAATGTCAAAAATCTTTACGCAAATCTTATTATTTTACTTCAAGCGACAAAAGTGTCTGATTTATGATTTTTGTCCGATGGTTAGTTTTATTAGTTCTGAAACCCACATTTTTGTGAAAAAATGCTAATTTTGTATTCCGGACGAAATCCTTTCAAATGTTTTATTTCATCAAATTTTATTTTTTATTTATCCTCTAATATCAGTCTGCAAGCATTATCCACCTTTTTCTTATAAGAATTTTGCATAATTGACAAAGACAAGCCATACCTATTGCTAATGTAAGGTCGAAAATTAAAATATTCCATATTTATGAGCAAGAGTATATATCACGGAAAACATATTGTTTTACATCAATGTGCGTAAATTAAACTTTTCATTACTTATTCAACATCGATAAGAGTGACGTCTTTTAACTTCAGATCAACGTCGAATTTCCTGATTTTGTGAAAAAAAAAATGCATTGGAAGATTGCCGACTGCAAATAATTGTCGGAGGTGTTTTGACAGTCTTCCTTCTCTTTCGACAATAGTTTCAAAATAATGGCTAACCGCCAATATCTTTTATTTTTATTTTATTTTAATATTCAGTGTTCAGTTTTGAAAATTACTAAACTGGAGAGCCATTGAATGTTTGCTAAATTTCCCTAAATATCGGACTTTTGATTCGTTTATAGTGAAAAATTGAAAGGTTTTACGTCAAATCTGACGTTAACCATAATCATGTCATTCAATGACACTACAATGACATTCAATTCACACTACAACCAATGGTTTAAAATGGAAATCGTCAGGTTTAAATCTATTAGCTTATACGTTTTTCAAAAACGTGTGTAAAATACAATGATTTTCTACATAGAGAGAACTACTGTGACAGGGATAGGTTGCTTCTTGTTTGAAGTCCCCTCTTGAAAAGCGTATGATCCGGGAGATATAATTCTGACGATCTCCACTTAAAGACATTGTTGTAGTGCAGTCTATGTAATGAGCGAATCGACAAATATGGTTTTTTTTGCTGACGACGTCATAGTTTTCTACCAGGTTCAAGGAGAATTATGGAAACATTTCCACGATATGTTAATAAAGAATGAATTATAATCGTTCATTTCAGTAAATTACTAATATTCAGACGATCTTTTCAATTTTTTATTTGTATCTTTCATACCAACGTTTAACTTACTTGAGAAAAGTATACTTTCATACGCACGTTTAACTTACATGAGAAAGTATACAATCTATGGTTAAGAGGGGGAAACCATATGGTGTGACATTCTCCTATAACTCTTTTATGCAAGGTTTGAAATATCAAATTATACACCAGAAACAAATATCGACAAATATGATACGAATAGTAAAAATCAAATTACCTTAAATATCTTTGATAGATTACAGACCTACAGACCCTACAGAAGAGGGGGAAACCATATGATGTGACATTCTCCTATAACTCTTTTATGAGAGGTTTTAATTACTACATGATACACTAGAAACAAATATCTACAAATATGATACAAATAGTACAAATCAAATCAACTTAAATAACAGACTTCAAAAGGATTTGTAATCATTAGGGGTTTTTATAGGAGACGTTACGGCTTTCTATCGTAGATTGTCCATATAAGTGCTACGATATTCTGAAATCGAGGCGTAACATTAACTTCAAATGCATCAATTTCATATCTTATAAAGAAAACTAACGATTGTAATACATGAAAAACAAAGAAATGTTTAAACCATGAGAGTATTAAGCACCTTTACCCCAAAAGATAAGCAGCAGTTTGTATTATTTATTATCATTCTGTGAATATACATTTATCAGCGGGACAAGCAATAAATCGGTTAAGACATAATATAACGACTGAACCAAATGCTCTTTCAAGCCTTGTACATGTGTTACTCAACTGATGAAAACATTTCCTTGTTAAGCCCAATCAGAAGACGTCATAGAAGTTATGCAAAAATACATAGAAATGTATCGCTGTCCAATATGAAGATTTTATTTTGGATATCGATTGACGTTTACAGTTTCTCTCTATTATAGTTTTTAGGATAATAAAAACAAACACAAAAGGTGAAAAGGGTGTTTTTCAAGGTCAATATATTACCGATTGTCAAGCGACAATTCATGCCATAAAACCTAGTCGTGTCTGCTCTGATAGTCTCTGCTATAATAGCCAAAGCTGCCATTTCCTATATTGTCTAATGTTTATGTATAATGAGGTCACCGTGGTCAACTACGACAATATTTTAATAGATTTTCTTCCACTGGTCATCCCTGCAACATAGCATAGCATTCAATCTGCGAAAAAATGGTAGATAAAAATGTAGATACCATATTTACTAAGTTTCGTGGCAACTGGCAAAGTTGAAAAAAAAGGTCTTCATGCAAATTTCCGATAGGGTCAAAAATTTTCATATGACGCTTCTTGGAAGCATCTTACATGTCTTGGTAAATGAATTACACGTTTGGTTCAGGACCATCAACAGATAAGCCCTAAAACAAAGCAATTCAACTGGCTCAGCGTTTTTCGAACTGATTATTTTCGAAGTTTTAGAACAAATTATATGCTATACCATGCATTTAAAAGATGGTGGAAAGGTTAATCCATAAGTTGGTCTAACTTGTCGTCCGATCCGGGTGCTTTAAATCTATAAAGATGGTTGCAGACCTTAAAAACAACATTTTTATTTTTGCCAAGTAAGGTTTATTATTATTATTATTATTATTATTATTATTATATAGCCAGCTTCAAGAAACAGAACTGAAGCCGATTTGTTTGTTGTTGAAATGTGATGTGTTTTTCTTGAGATTCATTCCATACATTTTTCTCATAGAATTTTATGTATTTATAAATGGAGAAATGGATTGATGGTGACCAATATGATTACTATCTGTTTTCATCATCACATTTGTTTAAAATTTTATACTATATTATACTATACTATATTTTATATTATTTATCTTCTTTCTTGTTCGACTTTGTCAACAGCCTTTAAAAAAGATGAAAACTGCCTGAATAGTTTGTGATTATTATTTGTTTTTCGTCCTAGTGATAACACGACTCGTGTAACCTGTGCTTTGATATATATTTAATATATGTATGACAAAAGCTGACCGAAAAACACATCAATAAAAAATGTAATTAATATCTAAATTTAATATTTTCCACGCCGATTGTTTTCTTATTTTCAGCGTTTCAATAGAAAACTCTACCGTCTACAGCAAAACACATTTTTTTCTTTTCGCTCTTTGGATAGACTGTAGTTTGTCTTGTGTCTGACAACACTATCATGTCGGCCGATATGGAATAACACTTTCACGAATAGAGACAGATATTGCGTAATCAAACAAAACAGGCTGTTCACTTTTGTCGCCTGGTTGTTGTTATCCCATTAAAACTTCCAATTTAGCCTGAAATGACTACCACAGGATTGTAAAATGGACAATATGGTGTGGGGTGTTTTTAAAATGGCAGGAATGGCTTATCCTTCCTGTCACATGAGTTCAGCACCGCTTTTTGGTTGGGTCCGCGTTGTGCACACTGGTATGTTTGTTTTTAGGTACACCATATCTCGTATTCCACCTTGTTCATGTTCTCAAGATTGCAGTGTCTGTCATCTTGTCCCGATTGTTTTGATACTTCGGTTTTCTTTCGCTTCCTCCTTTTTAAGATATCTTCTTTAAAATTGCCAAATTTCAACCTTGCAAAAATGGAATATGCAACATAAACTCATATACTTATACAAGTGTTGCAAAACCTTTAACTAGTAGCATATATTAGTTATTATAAAGTTAAATTGCAATGTACGCAGTTGTTGTTTACGAATATATCCAATTTAAGTGATTTTTGCGTAAAAATTTACATTATCTCTTAGATTAATTTTATATCAGTTTGATTCATTATTAAATTCTAGTGACCGTGATATAATATGTTTGGTCTGCAGAATTTCCTGTGAAAATTACATTAATATTAAACAAATTTATGGGGTTTCTCGTGCAGTAAAAATAATCTGTTAAGAATTGTTTTCAAGGTATTTTTATAATTTGTATGTAATCTTTTAGGTGAATAATATGATTAATATGCTTTCTTTAGTTGAAAATCACGTAAAATACTTTAGTTTCATTTTTTTATTAATTAACTGTCGATTGGTCTCATTCTTAAGCACATGAAGCTTTATAATAATTGCACGTAACAATGATTTAATTATTTGCTTACTTTAAGATTATGAATATCACGGTTGCTATGCTGATAACAACCTTCGAATTTTACAAGATGCCAAGATGTCCTTTACATGTCTGCTGAAGTATGTTTGAGATTTTGTTCAGAAAAGAACAGCACATTTGCCGGAACTGAGGTTTGCAATGTTTCCTTCATGAATTTTATTAAATGCGCATGCAATTGAAGGGTTTTATTGTTTTCAATATGGCTGGTAAGCACAGTTGACGTGAATTTCTATAGTTCGGTTGGGGTTTGCGTCATATTTGGTGTAGATCGGTTCACCATTAACATGGAACCGACTTAACAGCTTTCATTTTTCCTTTGTGATAAAAAGAAAAGACATGACGTAAATTCTCAGGAGACCGCCCACATTTTGCCAAGCAGATTCCACAGTAAAAACCTAGAAGTTATCTTTTCAAATATTCAACGTCAAAGAAAAGTTTATCAACTTTGTTATTTCACCAATACATATTGTTTCGTCACCTGATCTCATGCTAGGCAAAGTTAAACCAAAAAAAATCCAGATGGCATGATAGACAGTCCTATAAGAATATATTTCATGTGTATATTATCACTGGTTTCATTGGACAATCGAATAACTACTTAATTAAAAATTATAAACACAATAATAGCTCAAATATAAGTGTTGTTAATGTTAACTGAATTCAAGGACAGATAGAGATAACTAACCATAAAAAACAATGGATTCCGCTAACACCGTAGAGACTACAGGACGAGCGAAATTTTTCCCTAACACGATTGCTTTCTTTGATTTTCTGTCAATGTATAGATTTAAAATGCGACGTAATCTCTCAACGGATTGTTTTACATTTTTAATATAATTTGTTTTTATTTGATCATTAAGTTATCATTTAATTACAAATGTGTGACCTAAAAAACGCCAACGGTGGTACATTACAAACGTCTTTTCTGGGACGTCGCATAATCCCAATTGACGTCCATTGATTTTTTTGGTATTGAAAATGTGGTGAAAGAACCAAATATTTCAAAAGTGCAAGACTAAAAAATCTCGGATACTAGAGTTTAAGGTTCACTTTCTCGATTGTCCAGCCTATTATGAACTTTCCTCTGCTTAATTAAAAAAATCGAGGAAGTTGATGGCGTATCAATCTGCCTTTTTCATCGTAAACGCTTAGTTGAAAACGAATTTTTTAAAGAAAAATATGGAATATATGCCAGAAAGACACGTTTGCCATTATAGAGCTCAAGAGCTTGTATTAACTTCAATGGTCTATTCGCTGGAGATACAAAAACTACTCAAACCAGAATATGTTGCTCATCAGCTGAAAACATCAGTTGGAAAATCTATGGTCAACATCATCATCCTGTTTACCGATATAAAATGTCAGTTTTCAAGATAAAGACGGATATTTTCCCGTATAGTAGTCATTTAATATCTGGGTTGGTCTTCGTTTTTTTTTTACTTGGAGATTCGACTTGGAGTTGTGATCTTGATCTTGAAATCCGTCTTAAAACAAAATCTCTGTCAATGTCTGTATAACTGACAAATTATTAAGTCGAGGATTTCATTACCACAAATTGATTAAAATATTTACTAATTTCTTTCATAAATATAAAGATTTTGTATCTAAACTTGGATGTTCTTGTAAACATGGGATATCACATCCTACTGTTTACGGAAACGTGGTAAATAAAGCTCGGAAATATAAACAAAATCCACATGGTATTAAAATTCATCTAAATAAACGTATTTGTAAAGGATATCGTCAACGTATTTTCATTAAATCTTTGAATATTTATTGGTAGTAATATTTACTTTCTTAATAGCCTAATAATAAACTAAACATTTTATATTCGTTATAACATTTTCTACTTTCCGTCTTTATATTTTTATATTGGCATTTGCACAACCCATGTTTTCTTTGATTTCAAATCATATTTGAAAAAAATTAATTTAATTGGACGTGTTTTTATTGACACCTTAGTAAAGGAAAACTTGGTTTTCTGATCAGTTGCTTTGGGGTTTTGAATGGCAGACAGCATCTTCGAGGTCGATACTTTTGTTGTATCATGTATAAGGTTTTAATTGTATTTGTTGTTGGTTTTCAGTGTCGAGCTCAAGTGTTAAATTCATTTCTACTGATTTAGTGCGTTTTCATTGCTGTTTTGTAACACCGCTGTCCCAGGGGAAGAGTTGACCGCTCACCAACCGGTTTAACCCCGCCACATACTTAATGTGCCTGTCCCAAGCCAAGACCTTGTAGTTCAGTTGTTGTCGTTGTCTAGTTAGTCATTTATTGTTATTTGGCTACCTTTTTTCAATAGATTAGGTCGATTGTCATGCTTTATGAGTAGTTTCACATTTTGTATTTGGAGACCTTTTACAGCTTCCATTATGGTATGAACTCCGGTTCTATAGTAAAGGCCGTAATGGGACCTACAGAAGGTTAAATTCGACTGTCATTTGGTAGATGGTTGTCTCATGGACAATCATGCCACATCTCCTTTTTGCCATAAAACATTAATGCCACAGCTTATCAACTATGTAGAACTTTTATTCATTGTTTTGTTTGCATCTATAGACGGTTTTGAAACATATAGGTACTAATTTTTAAGCAAAACATAACATGATACGCGGTTTAATTGTGAATTGGATAACTTCTGTTTCCATCTGACGCAGCTCATTATTATGTCTGACAGAATCACCCATGCGCATTACAATATCCTTTTGTTCCAATTGTATCGTTTCTATTATTTTTTGTCAGAAATAACCATAACCTTAACCATCCCAATATTTAAAAATGTACTTCAAATTAATGAATTATAATCATCCGAAAAATTATGATTTATTTTTCAAGTATAGTTATCACTGCTACTGCGGTGATGACGACCAACTACATGTAGTCGACAGTTTAAAGTTTAGTTGGGTACATGCCTCCTAACATGGCGGGTAACTCTGAGTCAATGGGAACCCTGTCCTTAAAGGCGCTTTTTGCATATTGAGACACAGAAAACTGAACCTGATTACCCACAATCGCTTCTCCATGGCTTGTGATTCCTATCAGAATATTATTGATTGTGGGTCTTTGCTGACAAAAAAGCTATACGAAATTTTCATTTCACAAATGCACTGGATAACTTCCCCATGTCGTGACAACAAAAACGTTTACATCGAAAAGGCTATCCCTCCTTCTTATTGAAAGATTGTTCACTAACTGTTCCTAATTCATTATTTTGCTGACTTCTATTGTGATACATTAATATTGTACTCAAAAGAGCATTTGCGGTGTATCTCTATGTTGTGTTCTTGCACTATGATACCGAGGATGTTTGCTGCGCATTCTACGATACTGACGAAATATGGAATATTGCTAGATTTAAATTTCTATATTGAAGAAAATATATACAAAACATTTTTTAAAGATTCAAATAGGACATTGGTTTAATAATTAAATAAGAAATAAGCTGCTTTTGGCAAATTAAAATCAGAAACTTGGTTATATCAAAGGAACGAAATGAAATACTTTCAATTCATTTATGCAACATTATCTAAGAAAAAACAAGTTAAGTGTAATCCTTGCTACATTTTATTGTGAACAGCTTGATAAAAAGCTGATTAAAAATTCTAAGTAACTTGATATTCCCGTAGCCAATAATACTATACTGTATTACCTTGTGATGTTGTCTGTTAAGATGGATATAAACGTCACGAAGACAAAATAAAATTTCCGCTCATTCCGTGTGGAATGATCATTTAATAAGGTATAAAATGCATCTCCTTTTCTAAGATATTTTATCTTTACTAGTTTAATATTACATAACAAAAATACAATGCATTTGCACGTGGTTATGTGCAGGTCTATGTCATAATTATAACTAAAAGTAGTGATCGTTCAAGGCAACGAATGATAATTTAATGGATAAAATAATCGTCAGAGATGGACTTTTTATTACATTAAACAATGTGATTGATAGTGCAACATCTCCGCTAATTTTGGTACGCCTCACATAAAGACGAAATCACATCATATAAGGTAAAATCCACAAAATGATATGATATTGAGAAATCCACATAACACAGAAACAAAATCATTTCATATTAAAAAGAAATATCGTCACATAATGAAGAATCCACATAATATAAAGACAAAATCACCAAATATAAAGGCAACGTCGCAACATATTTATGGAATATGGGTATCATAAGACAGTCTCGGTTTTCTGTTTTGAACGATTGGTAAAGTAAAGTTATCTCGCCGAAAGGAAGACCTTAATATCCATCCATTCTTAATTATCTTTTGAAGTCCGTTGTGCTTCGTTGGAGAGAATAAAATGTTTGCTTTTAATCACGTTGTTTCAGATTTTCGAACTCATCTATTTTTCCAATTTAAGCATTACTGTTTTGCACATATCAAATATCACCATATTTGTGCAACATTGTGAAACCGATTTTTGAAACAACTCGGTCGATGCTTATGCTGGTAAACCAGAGGTTCCCAACGGTATTTACCAGCCTGGTTCTCAGACTTTTCTGGCATGAATTTAACCACGTTATATTTTATAGAAATTTCCAAGCATAATTCAAATTTAAAAACAAAGAAAAATAACGGAAATAGCTTTTTTTTCATTGTATTGCACATGGTAGATGTCCTTCCTGCTGGATTTTACAGTGTTTGGATCTCGATTCTCCTGTGTTGTGGTTGTGGTGACACTGATTAGAGGTTACTCCTTGAAATGTACATATAGCATATCAAAAATTCACCATATTTATTCATTATTTGTAAACCTGTATCGTAAAACCAACTTTTCTTTCCATAAATGCATTATGTACATTTTAAACGACGATTGTTAAAGATAGGATAGTATCAAGGATTCTGCTACTTAAATTTCTATTGTTTAATGACATTTTGGTTAATTCTTGACAGTACAGACTATACATATTCATACCAGTGATTTTAGTTTATCAAAAAATCTGCTTTAAAAACGAAATTCCAAAAGAAATACCCTATACCAAGCAACAGAATGTATTGTTCATTAGTTTGTGTTATTTTTCGATATAACTCATCCCGAAACCCTAAGATAGATGTCCACGTCCTAAAGAAGGAAGCGAACGGGAAAACCGCGGGAAAAGTCAATAGACACGGCAATCGCTAGAACTAGAACAAGACAAAACAATATCCTGAAGTCATTGGTTAACATGTTGTTACGTTGAAACAATTAGGTCGATGCCACTTCTGATTGACTAGAGCACCCCTCCTCTAAGATCATCACCAGTCCAATGGTCCTGACATAAATTTTACGAAATATTGTTTTATAGAAATTTGCAGTTTTATTTCTTTTCTAAGCCCCCGCAATTACGGAAGAAGCTTCAGTCCTTGTATCGCTTATGATAGATCTGTTCCTTTCCGCTAGTTTTGGCTCCATATAAAGGTTTGTGTGGCTCGAAGTACTTTTTAGTAAGTTTGGATCTCGTTTTCCCTACTTCAGTGTTACTATGCTGCCGATGAGAGGTTAATTTTTTAAACACTTGTCCAGCATCGCAAATTTACCATATTTATATATAATTGACAAACACGTTTACTACAAACAAAAAACTAAAAACGAACGTAAATATAAAACAAAAAATTTATTTTCCATGAACTATAAGGATGTTGTTGTTCATGTTTGTCATATTACAAATGTATTAACCTGCCATGGAAGCTAAAAAAGACTCTACGAAATGGGTTCGATATTGTTGAAGTGATAGTTACATGTTTTCACTTTTAACTTTAGTGCAGCAATACTCAGAGAAGCCAGTTGGTAGGCCAATCAACATTAGGAATGTTTTGTTGAACAAAAACTTTGTCAAAAGACCAGGAAAATACAATACAACATGCACCTTCATGCATTCTTTCGTGTTTACATATTGCATAGAAAACTATTTTTAAAATTTAGCCGACGTGGAATCACCGCATTTAAATATTGGTCCAGGATGCTGAGTAAAATAGAAGAATTTAAAAGCAACAGTAGTTCAATAAATCGAAACAGTATTGCAATCAACTATTTAAGAAAAACACGTTAACCTTATTCGTTCGACACTTATAATTGCAATGTACGGAACTATCCTAGCTTTTCCGTTCTTTTAAGTAAAAAACGATAATATTTCATGTTAATTACGATTTACTGTCATATAATTATGTGACAATTACACATCAATATAAAACTGATAAAAAGTAATGATGAATAATTGACGAAGAAAAGATTGGTTTCCCAATGAAGCAAAACGATAAAAGATACATTAAAGTGAAAATCGTCAATAATGTTTAGAGCTGTTTCTTGGTTCATTGGATACAATTGGTTAAAAAAATTGTTAACAGTTATCTTGTTATAACTAAAGTGTCCTCGTGCGTGACTGGTTTCAGCTAAGAGAGGCGTAGTACGTGTAGTTTCTTAGGGGTTTAAGTCTCGAGAGATAAAAAATCACACATTAAACAATTTTTTTTTCGTTTTCTTATTGAAGACAGGAATATGTGACAATTTTATACGAAAAAAGTAAAACAATGAACTTATTTGGAATTCACGAATCATTAATACTTATTTTATTCGGATATATTGAATTCATTTCTCTAACAGGTAAGTCTATGGAAGGTGCTAATCCTAAATGATGTTTCTCTTAGAAGTAAGCGATATTGTCTCGTACGTAATAAGTTGGAATTAATATAATTTCAGAAAATTGTTCGAGTTCTAAGATTAAACATATATATATATATCCATGATCATTGAATTACCCGTTCCTGTATAGTTTAAGTATAGGTCAGTATCAGTTGTTATCCTTTTTCTGTTTAATAAATCAAACTTATATTTAGATTTTATTATATTTTGATAGTAAGTTAATGTATAAAGTCAAACTCAACAAAAGACAATGCAACACTAAAAATACATTACACGCTTTTATCATTAAGTTCAGACACAGCTCGACATTATTTCTTCTTATGTATTGTTGTCTTGGAAAATTTCAAAGAAGTATAAAAATAGGAGATGTGGCATGATTTTCCATCCACCAAATGACAGTCGAATCTAAACTTCTTCAGGTCCCATTACGGCTTTAAACAATGAACCAGTCCACACCACAACGGAGCACAGTTAACTATATTTCTAGTGTCGTAATTTTCTTTTATAATAATATGTGTTAAGCGATATTTTCTTTTAGAAATGGAGTACTTTTTTCCTGTATAAGCTATAATTTTTCTTGCAAATTTTTGCTGTTTCCTTTTGCTGATAAACGTCAACAGCATTTATAAACATTGCCTATGTTTTGAGAAATCATCCTCATTTATTTACC
>JARWCS010007259.1:0-17317 GCA_034783895.1 Geukensia demissa
TGGAGGGCTCTGAGAGACAAAACAAAGGAGCTCACTGGCGGAGCGGATATATCCGTCACTGGTAGATAAGGTGTTAATCGGCTATATTGCAACTTGTTTTGTTCTTCTTGTTGATGCATTTGAAAGAGGCTTGGTTCAATATTTTACTTGAGATCCAAATATTTTAAGCTAATTCCAGAGTAGAATACCCATGTGAGAGATTAAAATTGCATAGTCCAAAGAGACAAGACAAATTTGAATCCAACTAAAATATATTTTTAAAATCAAATCAGACTTCTTTATTATTGTATAAGTAGTTCTTACAGATTCTGAAATAAGCATCAATAGAATTTAATTTTGCGTACGTAACTTGTACATCAAATAATATTGGTTGATGGCATCAATTTGCAGCAATAACTTGCACGGTCATTGCGTATTTTGATTTATAAATTATATTCATATAAACGTATACCACAACGATTTTGTTTCACTCTCAGACTTTTCATTATGCCGATATGGTAATGGAATTGCCAAGATGGCTTAATTTCATATTTGTGTTGGCTCCGCTGATATATCTCTTTAAGTAATGTTCTTTATTATCGGAAACTAAATCTAAATTCCCGTGTGTCAAACCTTATAACATTGGTGATTTTATCTGACCAGAGTCATAGCAGTAATTGGGATATTAACGGAATATTTGTACACAGGTGACAAAGTCAGGCAAATAATGGGAAAGTCTCAAAGGAATAGATAACAAATTGTCCAGAAACAGCAAGTTTAGAGATTGAAATGTCAGGAGATAAAAACTACGTTGCTTTGATTTCTCAATACCGAAGCAAACTATTATATTTTACATCAGTTGATCATTATATTTTGAACAAACTATGTAAACATTCTTATCTTTCAAAAACTCGTTTCCGGAGACCCGAGTTTGATTTGAATTTAATATTTTGTAAGAGTTAATGTCAACGTAAGAAGAAGAGCTGATTTTTCCCTATAGTATTTTAATAAAGTGTTTGTTTTCTTTAACTACAGCAAGAACTTTAGGTATAAGCACTCCACATACATGTATATTCTTCATTAGAAGCTACACTCTTTATTAATGACAGATGTTGTCCCATGTTTTGCCCTTTTTTTAACATAATTTCTCATAAATACTAACCGGAATCTGGAAATCGGGCTGTTGGAAAATAATTTGTCAATTCGGAAATAGGTTTTTGAAAAGGGCTAATGAAGATTTTTTTTTTTTTTTGATGAGTTGCGCCATGTTGCATTTGTTTTCAATTTAAGGTTTTTCTGGAAGTTCAATACTTTCAATTAAAGGGGAGTAGAATAAAAATCCGGGCTTAGACAAAACAATTCCGAAAATCCCTTTAAAAGTTTTTAAAATTTCAAGAAACGGAGTGCAGTGCTTCCTTGGGCGTACTTTTACTTATGGTTTTGACGAGTTCTTCGTTTGCTTCGATCTCTCTTTTCTTTTAATTTCTCTAAAACAGTATTTATTAACGTTTATGTGTTCATCATATTCGTTAACCCAATTTTCGTCTTCTAATCATTAGCATAAAGTTGTATTCCTCGTTCTCGTGACATTCGCTTGGGACTGTGCAGTAGAATTATATGGAATCAAGCGAATTCCTAAATGACGCCATTTTGTCTCGTTATTTCGAAATATACTTTATTGCCGATTCTATTATTAAATACTCCTGCAATTATCATATTCAGAAAGATATTGTCTGTAAATTAAGACTAGAAAGGGGAGGCAAGGACTATACTCATACTGCCTATAGCATATTTGAATTCTCTGGAAGGTCAGCAACTAGTCCCTTGATATGACACGCTCTTGTTTGTTGACTCAGAGCTTTGCATGTATTAGGTATTGTCGGGCAATTAATTATAGTGTTTACTGGTATACTCATTTATTACAAAGAAAAAAACCTATGACACAAGTTACATTAAACATGTGATGTGGTTAAGTGGAACCCGAATCCTCTCCAACGAGTGGTCAAAGGGCAAACAATCAAGGAAAACAAGTGGGAGGGTAGAAATTTTAAATCCTTATGTTTATCAGAATCCTGCTCGTAATATTTATGTGGAGTGAACCGGGGACGGCGAGAGCTTGAAATATTTCCGGATACGAGATGAAACTAGAACGCTTGTTAAATCCCGATAGACTATTCCCATTAATGATCATCAAATATAATCATATTACATTATTTTTATCCCATGTAATTAAATACTAATCAGGAAGGTGATAGTGACCGATCATTAGCCGCCTCGTGCGAGGACAACAGTGCCTAGTTAAATTAACAGCAATTTTATATACGTAAGACGAAATCAATATCATGACGAAGTCATTTTCTTGAAATAATTTAATAATCACTTTTTTACTTCTTGGTTATTTTCCGTTTATGTACTGTCAGTATTGATTTACAAGTATTTGAGATTTTTTTTTTATTCAAATTGTGGGTTGATATATAAATATTTGAGATTTATTATTTGAACTCTGAACTTATTAATAAATATTTGAGAATTTTTATTCGAATTCTGGGTTGATTTATAAGTATTTGAGATTTTTTATTCGAACTCTGAGTTGGTTTATAACTATTTGAGATTTTTTAATTCAAATTGTGGATTGAAACGTAAATATTTGAGATTTTTTATTCGAACTCTGAATTGATATATAAATATTTGAGATTTTTTATTCGAATTCTAGATTAATTTAGAAATATTTGAGATTTTTTATTCAAATTCTGAGCAGATATAGAATGTTTGAATATTTTTCAAAAACACTATGCGTTTTCTAATTAATTTTTTTTTCAGCGCAATGTTGGGAATAACGTTTTTGCCGTGTTTTGATTTTCGCTTCAATAGGCGACAAGATGTTTTTCATGTGTAAGGCGTCAAGATTATCTCTTATGTGTTAAAGTCTTTGTGTAGACATAACGGCTATGGATATAAGTATGGCAGATTGTCGAGTGTTCCGTACATTATCCCATCTGGTACCCAAATGAAATGAACATAATTAAGAAGATATCAATTTAATTTAGTTTTTACTACCTATTTTTATCTAAAATGTCTTTTAAGTATTTTATAAAAGTGAATTAAACGGGAATTTAATTGCTTTAAAGGTCTATTCAAGTTGAAAGGTTAAGTGTTAAACATTTTTTATACCAGTTACAAATTATGGGTTTTACCAGTGAATAACATTCAAAACTGTTATACTGATTATCCGAATTTTGCACGTAAATGTTTGAAAAGGAGAGTTTGATCTGCTTATAGCAGCGACGGACATCAGAATTATAAAGTTGCTTGTAAGATTGACAAATAGCGCAAAATAAAAAAAGATATAAATACAAAATAAAACCCGTTGCTTTTTGACTACATTAAAATCAAATTCTGGCCTTAAATTAATTTAAAAGCAAACTCGTATTACCTTGAAAGTGAGATTTATAGAAGTGTTAAACAATAAATGTACATGTAAATGCTCGTCAACTATTCCGAATTTGCATAACTGCAACACAATCTAGAATTGTGATCTCCTTGAACAAAAAAAATACACTTCCTTGCACTCTCGCCATATATATAAGGCAACATACCATATCATCGGTCTTTTGCGTTAGATTACATAAAGAGGTACGTCTTAGCCATCATTTTATGGACACTTTGGTTTTAGGCCATTTGATTTGTTGAAGCCCCCAAATTCCGGGAGCAGTTCCGGTTTCGGTCCGTGCACGTACCTACTCAATAGTAGTGATGGAAATAGTTCCGGAGCGGAAAGGTCACTGCGGGGAGTTTGGAAGCCCACTGCTCCATAGAATAAACATATTCACAAATACATGGTTATGGTTTTAAGCTGTTGTCAGAACTTTCAAACCAGCTTTCAGTAGCAGTGAGATTGAAATTCGCTTTGCTCCGTCGCACGAGCTAAAATTGGCATTGCAAAATATCATATTTTTCATCACGAGTTTTGACGAATCAGACTAATGTTTTGAATTTTAATATCTCATTACTCCTCATGTGGAAAACTTTAATAATCTGTTGACAGAAACAGCGCACAGAGCTTGCTTTCAGAAACTTTAACAATTTGTAACGGAAGTGTGATTCATTACCATTGTACAATTAAAAAATCAGATCAAAATTCGATTATTGAGCGTCGTACATTGAAAGATGTATTGTCTTAAAAGTTTTTGTTATTTAATTTATGTTATTGATTACATTAGGTAAGTCTGTTTCCGCTTTAGCCCTGAACCTTTTTAAGAATTATATTGCTCTAATAAAATACATCTAAAATTACAAATATCACGGTTGGTTTATTCTTTATTACACAGATAATAGGCGATGATCAAACAATACTTGTCTATTAACACAATATTTATTGCTCTGAAACAAGCTTGAATATCTTTCTACCGACCTAACCATGTTACAACTCTCACAGTGAAATGGCATACTCTAAAATATTGGCTGGCCTTATTAGCCGTACCTGGCCTACTTTATCGTGTGGTGACATTTATCAGCTGATAACGTTGTGTTTATATTAGCCTTCCACTCACAAAAAGTTGAATATTTAACAAAAGTTAACAGATGCAACCATTTAGTTTTTTCCTCCTCTTATCAACATGGGCATGATCTATTTCTGAGAATTTAGTGATGTCCAAGTGGCGTTCAGAATTATTATTAAAGTAAAAGTGGAACTTATAAATAAATTGTTGAATTATCTAATTCAGCAAAACCCTTTGAATGAGTTCATTATTAACCTTTATTTAGAATTCTGCACTATTGCTGATTATAATTATTTTATTGTTTAGTTCAATATTATTTTACACATTATATAGCTACTCAATATGGGGCTAGTTGAGGCCAATATTGAGGCAAAGCTAAATTTAGGGCCATGCCAAGCTATTGAAACCACGCATCGTTTTACAGTATGCCCACCTAAATGACCTTTTTCACAACTAATTGGTTACATAGCAAACGAGAACAAAAGAAAAAGCCTACTACAAAATTACCATTTATTTAACAAGTCATGATCACTTTATTTATGTACTTAATTGATGTGCTCAGACACAACAAAATACTGTAACCGACTATCATTACCACAAATTTTCTCACGGACTATGATTGGCGCAACATTAGCGAAATGTTACCGAAAACCAGTAATTGATATGATACTAAGATGGTGATTAGGGTTTGGCTGAATTACCAGCCACTTTTCAAAGTGGACACATAAAAAAGAACAAATTGTACGATTTAGAAATGGATAGGACAGTTATCAGTCAAGCGCAGGACATTTGGGAAAAAACGTGACCGTTTAAAGGCCATATTTTCTTTTACAACACTATCTGCAGTAATAAATGTAACGCATAGTCTATGCATATATATAGTTTTTCAAATCATTCATGTTGTTTTATGATGTTTAGGCATAAAATCAGGGATTTTTAGCCCAAATACTGTTTTGAAAACAATCTAATTAAAATTAGATCTCCGCATTTGCTTCCCCTTTTTTTATTTGTTCTTTTTTCTTTGGTCGCGTCGTGACAGATCTAAGGACATCCCATCCGAGTTCACGTCAGAGGTCAAATTTACGATAGCCAATCAGCGAGACCTCACTGCTGCGAAGGCGATTTGCCTATTGTAACGCTATATTTAAAGGTCCAAAGAGTTCCGACAGTATTCATAATGACCCCTGACATGAACTCATACGGGATTTCATTAGATCTCCCACGACGCGACCAAAGAAAAATAACAAATGAAATGGGGAGCAAATGCGGAGATCTAATTTTAATTAGATTGTTTTGAAAACAACGTTGCATATTAAAGTGATAATTGAAGACTTTTCCCACTATTGCGGAAATATGGAAAATTTTGTAATGCTGTACGTATTTCACAAAATAACCTCTCATCAGAAACATAGTTAAGATGCTCTCGCAACCAAACAAATCAAAGGAAGGCAAATTCGGCGGCAAAGACATTTGCTACATGCAAATGTAGTTCGGAGTCTCTCCGTAATTTCGGGGGTTTAGAAATTATATAAATACCGCAAATTCCTGCAAAACAACATCTGATACATTTCATGTCCAGCAAGTCTGACAACTGCATGGGCTAATGAATACCATCGAGGACCCTTGGTACACAAGCAGTCGCATCGACACAGTGGTTTCACAAAACAAATTTACCAATGTTTCATATTGGTGAATTATATATATATTCTTTTAAAAGCTAACAAAATAATCAGCAAATATTGATTGATTGATTTATTGAATAGTGCTTAACGATCAGTGGTAAATATTTCATGCATATTCAGGACGACAGCATATTAATGATGAGTGATGATTAATAAACCCTGCTTTGTACGAGACCGACACGCTGAGCCGGATTTTTAACGTGCTAGCTCACGAAGGCAACAGTCCACAGGAAGACGTGCCCCTTTATCCAAACACATTATTCTGACTCTGGGCCGACCATTCTTTGCTCTTACTCCTAAATGCTGCGTGCTTAGCGGAGAAGCAGCAAATACCCATTTTAAAGTCTTTGGTCTGACCCGGCCGAGGATCGAACGTACGACCTTCCGCACTCGAGGCGAGCACGCTAACCATTACAACCATGTCTGTTGCTAGAAATTTTCAAAGGGGGGGGTTCGACCACATCGTGAAGCGACCTTCACGGCAGGGGGTCCGGGGTATTTTTTAAATCTTTAAATCTAACCATTTCCTGGCACTGCTTTTGCATTTCAGAAACTCCTTTATTTAGACTTTATTAGTCAAACTGCAATCTGAATTTCGAGTTTAATAGTGCTTATTGGTTTGTAAGGGGGGATCGTCCGAAACCCTCGAACCCCCTGGCTATGGGTATGACACCACCGAGGAGGTAAATTAGCAAAGAAAGAAAGTGAGCAAGTGCTTATCATTGTCAGAAAATTAAGATCTGTAAGACATAAAAATATTCATGTTTACACGTGCTATGTTATTTAACAGATGCTATCGATGACAGTACGATAATTAATTGTAGAAACACATATGTTAAGTTTGTTGTCTCTCTCATAACATTTATCATTCCGCCTAGGTCTTGCGAAAATAGCAAAACGAACTTGTATGCTAATTGCTAGAAAAATGAAAGATTGGGAGGTGAATTGCGAAAATAGCGGAACGAACTCGCATGATAATTGCTAGAAACGTGATGGATTGGGGTTTTGGATTGCAGTTAGAATGCACTGTTGTGAAATTGAATTTTGGCACCAAGGCTATACTTGCACTGTCTTATAATTCTTAAAGTCGGAGTCTTGTCTCCTTTATTAAATAGTCAATGGAAGTGAAGACAGGAGACTTACATGCTTTAATTTTGTTAATGTTCTCCATTTATTTTGTTCTATATGTTACTTATCAATTTAATGTTGATTTATATGACAAAAACATAAAATTGAAATATAATCAAAATGTTGAATTATGATAATTTTTTATACTCTTATATAACTGAACACATTATGGCAGGCAACTTTTAGAAAGATCATTATTTTTAACAAGATGAATTTGGAATTTCATCATTTAATTTTTTGATGGGTTTGTGTGCTTGTTTACAAGATTTATGCATTTGCAAATAAGGCTGAAAAATGATTTCTCTTGATTTGTCATAGGATTTGGATTAACAAGCTCCCAATATTAAAACCCATAAGAAGAAAAATGAGAAAAACGGTCCATTAAAACTAGGAGGGGAGATGCAGTGTTAATAAAACTGAACATTATTATCTTAAAATTAGAAGAAAAAATGTTTACATGAAATAAATGACGATTTCCTTAAAACCATAATGAGCCACGTGATTATAAACATAGAATGTCCGGATGATCAAGTAGAATCCAATAGCCTGTTCACACATAACGACCAAAAAGATCAGGAAATATAGAAATATAGTTATTCTTTAACTATAGCAAATCTTTTGATTATTAACAAATCTTAACAGATAATTATTCTATATTTAGAAGCACCACAATTGTTTATATATGGTGAGGAATCACAATTTCTTTTGAACTGTTGAACTAAAAAAAAACTTGAACGCCATTTTTATAATGGTCTTGATACCTTAATTAAGCTTTTTATTTTCTAGTCGGTAATTGCAGAAAATCATATTCATTTTCTTCTCCATCATCTTCTTTTTTATGGTTTCCTTTTTATTTAGTTACAGAAGTTTTATTTATACTGAAAGAGATATCTAAAAAATAAAACAACAAAAATGAAAATAATAACTAGAAAATAAAATGACGATATACCAAAAAACAAACAGAAATCGTCAGACAGAAAACGGACAAGACCATGATCAACAAAATGAAATGAAAACAAGCATAGTACGCACAACACTACACTGGAAACTAAACCTAGAGTAACACGAACACTACAAAATCTAAGGTGATTTTAGGTGCTCCGGAAGGGTAATCAACTCCTGCTCCACTAGTGGCAACCGTCGTGTTGCTCAGTAGACAAAGTCGGTATTTAGTAACAATCGATGTTAGTCACAACCGGTATACGAACGGATTTTAAATCAGTTTTACATTCGTGATCCTTAAGCTTTAGCATTGTCGTTTGTGGTTTTTGTGGTGTTGTTAATACTTTGTTTCTCTACATTTGGCCATAGTTTTGAATGTCTGCATGACTTTTTGTCTGTCCATTTTGTACTTTGAAAATGACAGAAAAACAAATAGTTCAGGAAACGAATGGTTATTTGAATGCAATTATGTAAAAAAAAACTTAAAGCTGTTTGAACAGTGCTTCCAAAATTTGTGCGTAATTCTGTTATCTGCTAGAAAATGTTGAAATCAAGTTCGGACCGCAAATATCTTGAAGTAATTTCTTATAAAATTGAATTTATATTGCTTAATATTCCATTTGTTTAGGCAGTAACTATATTTATTTGTGAAACTGCATTCTATGCGTTAGTTGCAAATTTTTTAATGGCACATTAACTATCCTTTAGTTTATTGTCGAGGACTCAAAAATATCTTTTCAACAATGATGATAATTAAATTTCCACTACTTCAAGGCTGCCCGAATTTTCACTCTTTATCACAAAAACTATTAAGGATCACCGAATTGAAACTTTAGGAAACTAGGGGCGGATCACTCCCTTTTGAAACGCCAAAATGATAAAAAAGGAAAAGTATGGGGGAGACTTTGGTCTTAATCGCCATTATAAATCGAGAAAATTGATGAATCAAGGGGGCCATAGAAAGTGCCCCCTTTTCTATAAGTCTGGATCCGCCTTAGAAACCCATTATTTACAACAAGATGATTTGGGCTATCTCAGTTTTTTGAGTTTTTGAGTTCATCATAACTAATTAGGAAATCAAGTGCCAAGTTGACTGTCTTTTTTACTTTTGTTGGGCATTTTGCAATTTTTAAAGTAGCTACTGAGTATCTCGCACCAGGGGTGTGTTTCTTTTACCTGGATCTGAAGCATGTTTCAGAATCATGATTCAGCGAATCAAAATCATGTTTCAGCCATTTAAAAAACGTAATGTTCCAACAAACTGATTTTAGTTGTGATTTCATCTTAAATCATTGGTCTCTTATGTTTCACATGATTAGAAATCTTGTTTCTGTTTCATTTAAAAGAAACAGTGAGACATAAAAATTATCTGGAATTATGTTTCAGATTCACATGAAAAAAACGGACCCCTGGTCAAACAACATAACAAAGTATTGTAACAACGATCATACTTTTAAAATTCAACTTCTAGCAACGAGGAATCTGAGAACGAAACATAATCATTTAAATTAATATAAAACCGGCAAAATGACTAATTTTGATGTGATAAAACCTAAAACGTGCGAATTTTTTCCTACAGGAAGATATTGTTTATTTTTAATGCACTGGAGTGTGACATTGTTTCAAATAACAGTTTACATGAATATGATTTTCCCTTATTAACGTCCCGATTTATTTTTATCACGAATAATAAGTTTATTCCAAATTACATAATACCATAGTATATTGTATATGGCTGATAGAAAAAACAACGGTGAAATCTACGCGAAAAAGTTAAACGTATTGTTGGTATAACCGCTAGCAACTCGTGTAGGTTAACTATGTGTTTCAGGCAAATACTAGCATTTCTCGGTAATCATTGCATTTACTTGTCTAAGACAAAACACGGCAAGTGAATTATACGAAGCATTTGTTTCAGTGTATAGTCTAAAAGGGCATAATAGTACCAAACTAGTTTAACCCCACCACCTGTCCCGGGTGCCTGTCACAAGTCCGGAATTGTGGTCTGTGTTATGTGTTGTGCGTTTGTTACACGTACATTTTTGATAATATTCAGGTGGGACCAGTATAACTTACGTATACGTTTTTTTTTATTTGGGGCGATTTTGAGCTTCTGACAAGGAGTGGTATTTCCCCCCTTGTTGAAGGCCTTGTGGAGACTTCTCTGTTTTTTTTATTGTGGTTGGAGTGCAATCTCTCTGACATTAACCACATATCTTCTACACGATGTGTTTGTTACCACAAACAATTATAACTCAAATCTGCTAAAATAAGAAACAATTTTTGTGTTGAATATACCTGTGCATAAAAGTATTTTTAACGACGGAAGAAGGAAACAATTATCATATATAACCGGATATACATCACAAAAAATTACATATGATACCGCGGGCGATGATAAAAGTTGCTATTAAAGCATATCACAACAATCTAGTGAAAACGAAAGCATGTGATGTTTTGATTGATAGCAATTAACTGGGTATTATCAGTAACTGGCAACAAGGAACATTTCAGGCTGTTGTAAACAAAAGCCTGGAGAGTGAATTATCTTGTGTGACAATGATCAGAGAGTTGTGCTATGTCTAGCAAAACGTGACTAATATCAGTGTTTTGAAAATCGTTGATAAAATATGTAAAAAGACTTTCAAATGAAGTAGCATTTAGTGGAACCGAAACAATATAGTGTAATCGTGAAAAATTTTAATATTCAGTAAATTAATAATACTATACAGAGGAAGGAACCAGAGGAAAAATGCGCAACTAAATTAAGTTACATATTTGTCAACTCTTTTCTACTTTTGTGGAAAGAAATTATTACCAAGATAAGAAAGAAACAACGTCTCTTATCTTCATTATTTTTTGTTATGTAGGAGATTTAATATAAATATTATTTATTGATAAAAAGCATATAGATCAATTCACCATTTGTTAGCTAGGACTGTCAGATCTAAATCGGTCTTCGATGGAAAAGACCACGTGATTGATGACCTTTCATTATAGATACAACATGTGTAAAGATAAAACGGATTTCTTTTAAAATAATAAAGATACACGAGTTATATTGAGTGGTATAAGCCGGATTCATAAAGATTTTAATAAGACAAAGTACATGCATAAGATTGAACACATAAAAAATTTAAACTATTTGTAAAAAAAGCTTAAGCTCCAAAATTTAGAAGTCAATGTTCTGTGCAACACGTTAATGAAAAATCATACACTTTAAATAACACGCAATTATTATCTAATTCAATATAGAATCTGCTGTGAAATTTATACAAAATAAACACTTACTAAGACTTGCCTACAGCGAATATTCTTACACTATTGCCATTTTATAGAAAAATTAAGATTTTGATTTGCAAACTAAGCAACGTGAATGACCTACCAGAAACAAACACAAATTTATATAACAAAATGCAAAGGTCAAAAAGATCAATCCTATAATACAAAGAGATGAGCAGCTAAACGTTTAATGAAAACCATTCTGTATAAGAATTAGTTAGCTGAAAACACTAAGATGGATGTTTCTCATCATTGAGAGACACTCATCAAAATTATCACAAAGTCGCACTGATAATTCTAAAAAATCAACACCGAAATGTCACTGTCTTACTACTAAAAGGATTAAATGTCAAAAAGAATGTGATCGCGAAATTGAAATTTTCCTGCATCTAAATATGCATTCAGAATTTTCTGGACAAACAATTTTCTTTCTCTGCAAGGAGGTGATAATGACAATTTAACACTGTCTGATAAGTTATATATGATGAACAAGGAAATTATATTTGACATTTGCGTGTAATAATATTTAGTGTAATTTTGATCTGAATATGATACTGAAAAATGTAAAAGGTCGTGGTCAGTTTCGTTCTAAGAACTTTGGGAAATAAAAATTCTACTGACTGGATAAATATGTATAAATTTTCATTATAATGAGGAATAACATGTTTATTAGATGCATATTATATAAAGACTAACGTGTCTAGAAAGTTATCGGCCTTTTAGAGGTATTTTTATAGCACTCGATCCTGTGGTGTTCAAGCCGTTTTATCTACGTGTCCGTTTATTGACATATAAAATATAATCAATTTCGATTGAAACTGACAAACAGAAATACGAAATGCACATAACTTTTTATTTATGACTTACTTATTACAATCGGTCTCTGCATTGAAACGACATTAAGTGATATCAGAACAGTGTGTGATAACTTGTTTATTGCACAAATGAGGGATTGATATACATTTATTAACGAAAGTAAATAAATTAAAGGTATTCCGATGAACCACAACATTTATCGTCTTACCTTCAACTGGTGTGCATCTGCATGCAGATTATCTTATTCCCCTCAATGAACATATTAACGTACAGGAAATATTTAACTAAAATCCTTATTAAAAATACTCCATTCAACAAAATGTTTTAATCAAATTGATCTTCACCTGTTAGAGATTGTAGGGCTGTCTTTTTTATAAATTCGGCTCGTCATTAGCGAAGACTCCAATGTGTATTGAGAATATACCGCATAGAAAATTGGATTTAGTTAAATGAGGAATACTGAGACGACTATTTGCTTAAGCAGTTACCTTATAAACTGGGAGTTGAATAATTTGTGTTGACGAATCGCAAAACGAATATTTGTATTACTAGAGACTGTAGTAAAAACTTGAAAAATTAGTATTTTATTTACTTTTCTTGTGGATTTTGTGATGGGATACAGAAATTATTTAACAAACGTCTATGCTTAACGATAAAGAAATTGTTCGATTATTTCGCATAATTATAAGTGAAGGAATAATTACTCGTTGGTTGTATATTAATTTTTGTGGTGGAATGGACAATAATGAAAACGTCATATTAAAGTAAGAAGAAATCTTCCATAATTTTATGTAGTATCGAGCTATCAGAATAATCACAGAATACGTATTTGAATCAAAACGCTAACGTTAACGTTATATTTTCTAGAAAGCTTTAACAGCTATTTCTCTTATAAAAGATTGTTGTTCGGGTTCAAAACAAATTTATATTTCATTCTTATAGAGTTACTCTCTAAAAGTCATTTTACAATTGATAATATAGGCAGAAATTGATGACTTTTCTTAGAGATGATTTGCACTCAGAGCCCAATTAATAATTCAAAACAATGTGTACTTATGAAGAATTAAAGAAGTCCCTCGATTAATTGGGTAATTGAAAAGGACATTTTAATGTGCAAAAACTCGATTGGAAATCTTAATATTTAAAATTTCATGCGTTATTATTTGACTTTCAATGATAGAGCAAAAACGATTCTGTGTACTGTCAATGAAAATAACATTTTTATCTGCGAAAACTCGATTGGAAATCTAAATATTAAAATTACATGCGTTATTACTTGAGGTTCATTGAATGTGCAAAAAAAGATTCAGTGTGCTTAATTGGAACATAAGACCCAGTGGTTCTTTCTTAGCAAGCATAATTGCGGATAATCCATCAACCCCTTCTGAAATCGAATCTTGGTTTCTATTTACCATTGCGGTCATTCAGGAGCATGTATGTGTAAACATTTACATGCCGCTTTAAACGTTCTCATGAATTTGTCTTGCGTGAGATTATGACAAGGATTATATTCTCTATAATGTAAGTTTAAATGGTCATATTATTGACATCGATAACTTCTGATGAAAAAATATACAAGTGCATGCAACATATTTACACAAAACTGAAGTGCTATGCAAATAGACAAACTCATCTGTCAAAATTTACTGAGGTATAATAAAAGGAGTGGAAGCGTAATAATGTACAAAAGAGTTTATAAGGTGAATTTTTAAAAGGAAGATATAAATTTACGTGTTTATATAATTAAATTCGACCATGTCTGTTACAAAAGTATTTAATCTGTTTTGTGTTTATATTGTGATTTTGTATGATGGAGTATCTTCTGTTGGTAGTGTTAATATTACCATCTTGGTACCAGATTTACCTAAATCGCGATTATTTTCTACAGATAAAGTGAAACCCGCAATCGAAATAGCAATATCAAAAATAAGAGAGAAGGAGATTCTCTCAAATACCGTGATAAATGCAACGTATGTGGATTCTAAGTGTAGCGATGCAATATCGCCCGTAATGGCATTCCGAGCGATGAATGCAGGAACGAATATCTTTTTCGGTCCGGTTTGTGATTATAGCTTATCGCCTGTTGCGCGGTATGCGCCGTTTTGGAATCTTCCCGTAATAACGCCAGGTGGTTTATCCGAAGATTTTAAGAAAAATCGTCGGAGGGAATATATGACCTTGACACGAATTGGTTCAGCTAGTTTCGATTCTGTTACTTTCTTCACGTTAAAATATATATCTAACCAAAACTGGAATAGGGTATATCTAATATCCGAAAAAACTAATCACGGACTAATGTACCGTTATTGGTATTTACTTGGATCTGCTGTAGTTCAAGGATTAGAAATTCAAAAATATATGTCAAACGGAAAATTTGAATATGATAAGGACATGTATGATTTCACAAAAGACCCGAGCAGTATTGATAAACTTTTAAAAGAGAAAATTGGAAACAAATATGCAAGTAAGTGAATATTGTTTTTCATTGTTTAAATAGAAAATAGTCAGAATTGTAAAGCATGAATGGGCACTTCTGTAAATAACTAAAAAACCAGGTCCTTTTTGTACAGTCTCCACACAACCAGGATTGAAGGGAAACAGGAAATCAATCAGAATTGTAAAGCATAAATGGCCATGTCACAACACAGCCAAAACGGGTCCTGTTAGTACAATTACCACACAATCAGGATTGAAGGGAAAACGTGAAACCAAATCTAAATTTGTTTTTATGTGGACATGACAAATTAAGGTGAAACATAAAAAATAACGAACTAACGTGTTGAGTTTTCACAGGTTAGGTGTAAAAATATGTGGCAATCTTCATTGATATGAAGCATTCAATATAACCACGCTTAGCAGACCCCCCCCCCAACCTCTCAAAATGCGCGAAAAGCAAATTGAAATTTTAAGCCTCGCTTATAAGTCGAACATTTACATAAAATCAATGCAGTCTACTTTCTCTCAAAACGCTAGGATTTGTTTCTGTAGCTTTTACCATACACCGCATCTGTTCATATATTGTGGCACTAAGTGTTATAAAAATGCTCTGTGATATACAGTAAATAATCTTATTGTGGTTGTTTGCCGACACCACTGGGTCGATGCCATTACTGGTGTATCGGCTCAGTTATCAGACCTGTCTGACATGATATTTTTTACATGTTGTTTTGGCGTAAATTATCCATATTATTAAAATTCTAAACTTCTTTAACTGTGGGACTGCTTAGAAATGTATCACAAGAAGTAGATATCCTTGCCGCCAGATTTGGTTTCCTACATCGATTTGTGGTAATTTTAGTACTTTTTCTACCATGTTCTGATCTCCGATATTCTCTATCTATGCTCTTATGCTGATAATGAGAATTAATTCCTTAAAATATGTATACAGCATGTAAAACTATATCTACGCAACATTTCAATCTTATTAAAATTTTACCCTACGTTCTTTTTCGATTTGTTCATTTTCCCCGTAAATTTTAATTAGACTGCACAACATTTGTATTTTAATTATAAAATTTCACTGCCCTTTTATTTACGGTTGTTATCCTAAAAGTTTTGTCTTTGACAGTTTCCTCTTGATTAGGAGCAATTATGTTGTAAGTAGCTCAAATGAAGCTTATTTTTCAATCACTACTTCAATTTTACAAAGGTCGACAAAAGGACACAATTGCTTAAAAATGTCCGACAGATGATATGTTTTAAAATATATCACGGCCACTCAATTTATGAAGTATCATTGAATGTAAAAGATTAAATAAAAGACTTGCACATGTTTACGAGGTTTGAACAATATTCTGACTACAGTTTAAAGGAAGTTCAATTTCAACAAAGGATTAGATTCATATGCAAGCTATAGCTATATGCCCGTATATAAATACTTTTAGTTCGATTGCTATTGTCTTTGTTGATGTCAATCTTTAGCAAATAGATCGTTTAATACCCAGGTTTATTTTCCATAGATTTAAGTTTAAACTCTGTCAAAGATTGGTCATTCTGTTGGGATGCTGGCACTTGCTTGGTTTTGTTTAATTGATTGTTATAAATTGGCGTCGTATATCCTCCATTTCTAGGAGACAAGTGGATTTTAACTGTCTGTTCTCTGGCGTTCTTCTAAGCGATCAGGTACAACCTTTTTTCTCTGCATTTATACATTCTATCTAAATTGTAATGTCTTCAGCTTCCGTCATCATATTTTATGCCGCCGTCATTTCTAGTAAAAAAGAATTTCCAATCTTTAATCCACCCTCCCTAAACAATTCTCAACAAATTAGCATTTTCATTTTTTCTAAATATAACTAATCATATATGTTTCGATAGCACTGATCATTATCCACTTGGTATAATTATAATCGGTAATAACAGAATCCTTTCATTAACTTTTTCCAAAGTCCATTGACAATAAGACGGACTGGAGGATTTGACCACGTTCACTGCCCTTGGAAACTTAATCCTAATATTTTCTGAATACATGTCACATATATCTGACCAAAACTATTGAAGTGGATAATGTGTTCTTTCTGTAGCAGATATGGTCTTTGTTTGTTATTGGCATTCAGGTCGTCCGTGTAAACTGACACTAGGATAAATAATTGTAAATATCAAAGAAGAGAAGATATGGGGAAAAATGTCAAGGGGATTATACTCAATTTCTGTAAGAAACGGAAAAAATTATTGAATCCAGTGTTTGTCACAAGGTTTAAATAAATGGAAGCCCTCACTTTATTGCGGTCTTTAGATCGCCATAAACAAACAGAAGGTGTACAGTCAATCCTGCTATTGCGGTCACCTTAATTAAGCAATAACCTAGTTCTAACAGTCACATTTTAATTTCTCTTCGCTGAATATTTCAGTCAAATATAACCTTGAATAAACAGCCACCTGTCTTTAGCAGCCAATTTTACATCTTCCCTTTGGTGACCTTTAAATGGAGGTTTGGTTGTATAAAATAAAATTTTAGCAATTCTTCTCCTAATGTTATACATATTAATA
>JARWCS010007366.1:0-17316 GCA_034783895.1 Geukensia demissa
ATCAGTTAAATATTGAAAGAAGCTAAATAAATTAACAAGTTGTTGACATATATATACTTATTAAATTTTCACTGTACTTATCGGGACATTTTAGATCACCTTAATTGTTCAATAAACCGACAATACGTTGATCGAGTGGCTTTGATGCTGGTAGAATTAGCTAGGAACAACTAAATATCTTGCAAGTTTAATGATAAAGTTTGTCAATAACTCATTGTTACATTTCAATACTTTTATTTTCAGAAATTATCACTTTAACTTCTCATTGCGATTTATGATTTTATGCTGAAAATGGAATCCAAATTATTGTGATTTCAGAAAAAATGTTTAATTACGTATCTTTTAAAATGTCAAAATGCAAGTTCTTATTATATTATTGCGATTCTGACCTGCTTACATTAACATCGCAATATAATATCTGAATTTACATCACCATATTTTGTTTTTGGGACTTTTTATATCTTGTCTCGGGGTGTGGTTATATGTCAATCATTGAAGGCCTTTATACAATTTTTCTCATAAACAATACCACATCTCTTTTTTTCTATCCTATTTTATGGTGTTATACTTTCTTGTGTGGCATCTCCTTCGTTTTTCTCACGGTGAAACATTTCCCAATAACCCTTTTCGTGTTAAATTTCGGACGTTTTAACCTGTAAAGTATGTTTTTATAGTTTAATATTTATCTTCTGTTATTTAAAAGAGGTAGTTGTTATAACATGAATCTGGAAATCTTATTTTCATCTAATGTAAAATCTTGTAGATGGGGGGGTCTCGGGAAATTTGGAATTCCCCTTAATCAACATTACACCATAAGGAGAACATTTTTTAAATAGAGCTAAAAGTAAATTTTTTAGCAATAACTTGGTATGGGGGAAATTAAGAATTCCAGATATAAAATTGTAGATATATTTCATGTTGAACTCTTGCTTAATTTTGTTTTGTAGTTAACTAAATGTTTTTGTCGGATCTCCTGAATTTGTTTTCAAATTGTTTTACCCTTATTGAAAACTTTGATCTGTACAAATTGCATGTTTTGGTTAAAATAATTCAGTCAAATTAGAGCAATTAGTACTCAAAGTAATTTGTAGTGACAGACAGAAGTTTGGATATAACTTGAAGATATTAAATGTAATAATTTTAATTGACAATCAAACAGTTCATTACGACATTCATATTTTAAATTAACGCATGCAATGTTGCCAACATTTTGCAGGTTGAAAGAACATATATACGTTCATAAAATGATATATTGTTCTTAAGATCAGATTATAACATTATGTAGTTACTAGCACGATATTTTGACGGCCATTGCTGTGACATTATATGAATTATTTGTGAAACTAAGGGATATTATTTTAATGGAATTACTTGACCGGTCACCAGCAATGTCCTATTTTATACGACAGAGGTCAGATGTGGCACGTAGGAGACGACGCCCTGGTATTAACGAGGTATGATGACATCCCAATAGTATTTATATGATGACATCTCTCTGTATGTCATTATAGTATCTATATTGGTTATTGCCACTTTCTCCTGCGATTGTCCGATTTTAAATTTTAAAATATTCCAACAAGATTGTTTGTAAGCTACATTGCATAAACAAACAACAATTTTATACAAAATGCCTGTTGGTCGCTATTGAATTTTAATGCGAAGGGAGATTAACTGAATTTGGTGCAAATTTGTAACGCATTCTATTATAAATAAAACTGCAACCAACTATTACTAGACAATCAATGTCTACCAATATATACTACTAGTGTTAACAATTCTCAAATTCTTAGAATTATTTGCCACTAGTGGAACAGGAGTTGATAATCCTTCCGGAGCACCTGAGATAACACTAGTTATTGTTGGGATCGTGTTGCTGTGGCTTTAGTTTTCAGTGTAGTTTTTTGCGTACATTGTCTTCTGTTTCTTTTGTTTGCCACGGTCTTGTCTGTCCTTTGATTTAACGATTTCGGTCTGTCCTTTTGATATCTTCGAATTCTTGGTATTCGATTTCGATAGTAAAATTTAAATAAATACAAGGTTATTTTCCATATACCTCTTTGTTTATTGTTGGTTTGATATACTTTTGATTAAAATTTGAGAATTGCTTTATTTCAGATTAATTATAAGATTTCCAATGTATTCTCAGAACACGACAACAGGCATTCTTTCCAAGACCACGGCGTTTATTTTGCTGATGTAAGTACGCAACTCCCGGCGGCAGGATGAGTATTTACGTGTATATGCGAGTGTCTGTGTATGAAGGGGGGAGTATAAGGCACATACAAAACTCATCCTGTCCCTTATTTGAAAACCTATGTTCATATGATCATATTGATCATAACGATTTTTTGCATGACACGTTTAAAAGACCAGGGGCCTGGTTTTCGAGGGTATCTTAGGACTAGGATATGTCTTTGTCCATTTAGATAACATTGACTTAGGATGTCCTAACGTTAAGTTAGCTTCGAAAACCAGGCCCCAGGTCCTGGTGCATGGTGCTTTTGTGGATATTTATGAAAAACAAAGGGGGCTGAAGAGATTTTGAGTTTGTATGAATATTATGAATAATTTTAAGAATTGTGTTTATCTAGGCGTTCTGAATAACAAAGGCCGGTAGAGATCCGAGAGAATTGTGTTTTGAGTAGATATCTATGATGAATAACAAATTCAAAAAAGATTGGAGATTGGTGCAGATTGTATGTTTGTGTGGATATTTTTTTATGGCAATCAAAAGTCGGGGAATGCATTATATAAAAAACAACATTCAGGACATTAGTGAATTATGTGTTTGTATAGATATGTGTGATGAGGAATATTATAAATGGGTATTTATGAAGATGTCGGGAGCTTGGAGAGTTATGAATAAGGAAATTGTAGATTTTGCGTTCGGGAGATTGGAGCGTTATGAATTAGGAGGTTGTAGAATTGTTTGTTTCTGTGGGTATTTTTGATGAAGAACTGAATAATTAGGAATAACAAAGATAAGGGTATTGAATTGTTTGTTTGCATAGATATTGATAATGAGGAACAAAAATATAAAATCATACAATAAATTGGAGAATTGAACATGTGTTTGGTGAATAATAAAAGATGGAAGTTTGTGGAATTATGAATAACAGTTTTCAGGAAAGTAGATTTGAGGTTTGTGTGTTTGTGATGAACAAAAGTTGTAACAATATTCTGGCCGGGACATTAAAAAGGTAAGAATACGGAGATTGTAGAATTGTGTATTTTTTGTATATTTTGATGATGAACTGAATAATCATGAATATGAATAACAAAGATAAGGAGATTGCAGAATTGTTTATATGCATGGATATTTATAATGGAAAACAAAAATATAAATTCAGGTTTGGGAATTTAGATTTGAGATTTGTGTGTTTGTGGTGAATACAATTAAAATATAGATAATGAGAATTCTGGATATTGATGCATTGCAAATATTTGGACTGCACAATATGTGTTTATATATGTGCTGTTATTTACGTGAAAAAAGCTCAGCGAATTGAGAATGACATATGTTCTGGCGATACTTACATGAACAGCAGTAGAACTGTTTGTGTTCTTGGGTATGAATTTAGACTTGCATGATGCGTGTGAATATTTGTGATGAATAAAAAAGTTGGCAATTTTGTGTTGGTATTTTTGAATAAATAATAAGATTTTTTATATTCCGAGATGATGTTGAAAAGTGTTAGGAGGTTGGATCATACCCCTTGTGATTTTCTGATTATTTACAAGAGTTGAACAATTTAGGACACTAAACCTTGTGTGATTTTCTGGTTAATTACAAGAGTTGAACAGTTTAGGACACTACCAAAAACGAAATGTTTCCTCAATTTACATATTCTTATTAAATAAAACATTCAGAAAGTTCCAGTTTTAATATTTAGACGAATTCTAACCATCTACTAAATTTATTGATTTTTTTCAAAAGAATTTAAAATATTTTGCAAAAATGTTGAATTTATTGGTTTAAGGTAAAAAAACTTCATTTGCCTGCTGGAAAAATATCCGAACATAGAAACTTGATGAGACTTTGGAATTATATCCAAATCCTCAATTTCTTTACTTTCCATGCTTATATTTTACCCTTGACAAACATTAAGATTTTTAGGGCTATTTGACCTTTCATGACCTCTCCCTATATGGTAGTAATTCTGACTGTTGAAAGATCGGAAATTCTGTTGTACCGTTTATTTGTGAATAAGGAAATGGGATATATTTTGTATATGTTTTGATTTTTTAAATCACCATAAAAACTACAGAGATTGGCATCGCGGAAAACATCTCCATGAACGTGTCCTTCCAGGATTGAAGGACATTTCTCGGCTATTAGACATTTAAGTCGGTGCAAAGCTACACTGCAATTTTATTAACCAGTATAAGATCAAGAGACTAAAAAAAACATCTGAATATGAAATAATATTTCATTTATTGAAAGTCTTAGAATAGTTTAATGTAACCAAGATTATGCGTCAATTTATGATTTTGATGTTGTACGTATAAGTCAAATACATTTCTATAATTTAATTTTGAGACAGAAAATGGTTGTATACTAAAACTTGATCTTAGCTGGTATAACAAACAAGTATTTATATTTGTACTTTGAGTTTTTGGTATTGATATAGTTAACAATTAACCCCATTGTCCAATAATACAAATACATGCATATTTCACACGGTCACCATTTGGTTATTATTTTTCACAGTATAATTATAACCCAAATAATTATAACCCAACACATATTTATTGACTGCTTCTACAGTACATGAATGGTATTTGAAATTCAAACAATGCTCAAGGTTCTATACGTATTGATTTGAATATTTTGAATTATGTTTTTCATGTAATTTTATTGATTAGTCGACACAACATCTCATTTTTCCTGTTATAAACGTTATCTGTATACGGTCTACAAAACACAGAATGTTTAAATATGCACACAGGCTGATTTTACCGCAATGTCGACAGACATTATGGACGTCTTTGTTCCTGATAATTTAAGGTTTGTCCGCTCAGAAAAAGCACATTGAAATAAACCAGAGGTTTACATGAGCCAGTATCGCCCACTTAATAACCGACATTGCTTGTTACATGCTGAAAGGTGTTGGTGGCTTAAAGTCAAATAGAAACCTATGTTAAACTAATGCCAATGGGGGCCATCTTGAAAATTTCAGATCGGCACGAAAAACAAAGATTCACAGCAAATCATTTCAATCGACTGAACAGTTCCAGACGAGAACAAATATTTCCTATTTTGTCCAACGAAGTACGCAACGGGCGGCAATTTAAATTTCCAAATGGTACGAAAATACTTGTAGATGGTCATCCGACGTTTATTCACATGTAACCGGCTTGATAGTTTCAAACGAGAAGAAATTTAAACATTGAAACCAAGTGTCTTGAGACAAAAATATGTCCATAGACGTGTCTTAAAGACATCATTTCGTTTCAGCCATGTCAAAACACAGAAAACTGTTTCAAGACAGTGACATTCATTTGCTATGGTACAAGAAAACATATAAAAATGCTTGTTAGAATCATTTTTATTGTCGTTTTTATTTAATCATTTTCAGGGTCGCCATGATAGAACGTTGGGAAGACGGTTAATCTTGCCAGATATGAGGCTTCATCATACGAACAATGTTTTCTTAAAACATAATGACCGTAATCCTGTGAATTTTGATCTAAACACATCTTATGCGGTAACATACCAGGGCAAGCCAACATGTGAACCGCCAGTGTATCGGAGGTTCCCCAAGCGTTATAAACCTCCAAGTAGTGGCCCAGCCAAATTAGAAACGAGGACCACAGACTGGCATAGGCCACCAGATGTTCCATACAAGACTGCAACTCAAGTGTTAGCCACAAGTCAGGAACCATTCTTAAAGCATAATCCCTGGAAATATTCTTATCATGGCATGCGAGATATTTATCCCCCTTATGAACGTAAAGAGGAGCCTTTAGTTAAGAATGAATTTAATAGATATGGAGCTGCATATGTTACAGGAAGTTAATGTTTTTTCGTCTTACATTTACAAATATAGGCTGTCTACTTCCAGTTTTACACTTGTCTTTTTACATTTTATTGAAAAATAATCTTATTTTTTCTGAATATATACAAGGTGTTTGTTGACAATCCAGTATTATTCATAATTATTAAATTACATATTTTACAAATGGAATGGTGTTAATTCTTTTCATGTGTATTTAAGCATACAGTTAAATTTAATAGTTTTTAATATATTCCGCATAATAACACATCATAAATACCTGAAAGGGATTTTAACCCGAGTAAAGTACCTGACAACATGTAAATAAATGAAAATCTCATATGGTTGATATATTTAAGTGAAGGGCACATTAAAGTACATTGAATTGGTTAACATCATAAAAAGGGGTTGTACTTTTAATTATAATCGTTAGTGAAGAGTTGTAGCCAAACATGAATATAAAACAAGAATTGAAATGTCAATATACAACTTGGCGTCCAGTTCTCCGTCCTGTATGGATTCCTCCTTTGCTTCCTTCATTGACACACTTAATATTCCATTTAAATGAATGTATGTAGAAAGATTATTATTTGATGGAATTATAAGAAAGACATCCGATATTTACTACAACTTTTCAACTCAAAAGTGACCAACTCAACTATTACTGGCTGCCTCTACAATACAGGAATTTGAATATTTTGAATTATGTTTTTCATGTAATTTTATTGATAAGGCAAACAACATATCATTTTCCAGTGATAAACGTTATCCGTATATGGTCTACAAAACACAGAATGTTTAAATATGCACAAATTGATTTATTTGCAACATCGATGGATATTTTAACGTCTTTTTTTCCCTGATAATTTCAGGTTTGTTCGCTCAGCCAAAGAACATTGAAATAAACCAGACGCACTCACACAGGAGGCATTATTGCTCACTCACTTCCCGACACGCTTATTTCATCGGCACGAAAACAAAGATTTTTTAGATCGTGCAGTGCAAACATGAATAAAAAAACAAGAGAATGTTAATATACAACTGTGCGTCCAGTTTTCCATCCCTGAATCAAATGATCAAATCTCTATTTGAGATGTTTTATGAAACTGCAATGAGATAACAGATCAAGTGAAACAAATTGCAATGCTGTTCCTAGTCCCGCAATTTTGTTATAGCTTTTTGTGTTTGCTGACATTAAATGAAGGTATATTTGTGTTACCAATACCTGCAAAGTTATTTATATCATCTATATTTTAGATAAGTGTGTATATATGCCCTGGACATATTCCGAGCCTGAACTCCTTAAAACTATTTGAAGACAGCAGGGAAATCATAAACCATTACTGCCAATCTACATGTTAGGAGTTGTATAATTGTTCGTTTGTCCTTTCGTTGTTTTCCTTGTTTATTTGTTATTCATGTGTCTATATCAGCATTTAGGAATTGCGCGTCTCACAAAAGAACTTAGGGCCCATCATGCTGGACATTCTAAAATCCTACCCATATATTGGTTACCTAAATTAAATAAGAAACCCTTCAAATTCCGTCTTATCTCAGCGTCCAGCTTCTAGTGTACTATATTTTGAATTTCTGTCATTTTGACTAGTGTTCTTATAATTAATGGTATTAACTATTTTTGGAATGTGAACAAATTATGTTGCCGGATGTTTTGGATAAACTATGCGCCTTTGACAAACCATTTGAAACTTCTAACACTTACGATTTTCCCACCCTTTATACTACACTTCCCCCGAAACCTTAATTTACAGAAATTTTCATATCTCATTAAGTGGGTATTTGATAGAGCAAAGCAAAAATATACTTGCTGTAACTCTTCTTGTAAAAAAAATGTTCCTACAAAAGATACACTGGATTTGTGAGGAGATGATCATTTCGAGGAATTTTTTTCTTGACAATATTTACATCAGGTTTGGCGATAAAATTTATCGACAGGTTGTAGGAATTCTTATGGGCACCAATTAATTGCGCTCCTCTAATTGCACTCCTTTACTGTTATGAATCTAAGGCAAAACTCCACAAAGATCTTTATTATTCTGATGCAATAGATAAATTTAATAATGCTTATCGTTATTTTAACCATATATCTTGGCAGTTAATAACACGGACTTCTCCATCTGAGTATACGTCATTACAATTTACTCCGGAGAACTTTCTTTAAATAAAGCTAATCAGGAAAATTGTCTTTGCTGGATTCAAATGTTTCTATTTCGCCAGTTTAAATCAACACTAAATATACAACAAAAGAGACGATTGTAAATATATTTCTTAACTTGTCCATTTCCCCGTGTATGCGGCGATGTTTTAGATGTAAATAAACGCAATCTTTGCATTACCAGCAAATTATTAAGTCAAGAATTACCATAAATTGGTTTACACTTTTACAAATTCTATCGTAAATATAAAGATATAATTTAAAAGATTGGTTGCATCTGCAGAAAATTGATAAAAAAAAAGAAATATTAGACCCTAACTTATATGGAATGTTGTTAATAAAGCTCGTAAATTTAAACACAGCCCCTAATTGGGACTTGTCAGTTATTTGAATAACACTATTTTAAGATCTTTAAATATTGTCTTCTTTGGTATCAACGTTGACTCTTTGCTCAATAATTCTCATCAAAACTAATTTCAGTCGTAATTTTGTTAAATTTTTTCTACAATCTCTCGATACTTTTGAATATTGGCACTTGCACAATATCCTTTGTTCTTTTCCTATTGATGGTATTTTTACACTAAATCCAGCCGAACGTTTTCGATTGGTGTCGTAGCTTAATAGAACCAGGTTTGTTATCAACTGTTTGAATTTTGGCCGATAGTTGTTACATTTGAATATCATCACTTTTCATTTTTGGGGTCTTTTACAGCTAGCCGTAGGGTATAGATATGTGTCCATTATTGAAGGCCTTAGGGGAACCTTGCGCGTTTTGGATGGCTGTCTCGTGGACAATCATACTACATCTTCTTTTTCTATACTTAACATATGCGATTTGGGTTTATTAAGGACAATCTAGCGCTTATCACAACCAGTGGTTCCACCGTTGTAACGGACATCATGAAGACCAGTAGATTTTGAAACTAATGTGAATGAAGTATGATCTCCTTGACATTATATCAGACTAGTAAGTTGTCTGTTTTTGGTCAAACATATTGTTCAAAGTTTTTTTATAATACCTTAAATTTTAAAGCCACTATTTCTCTGCAACAATCAGTTCGTTGGGTAAATGATTTCTGACAAGAAAATCTTACAAGTTCCATATATATCATAAAGCATCATGGCTCCATGAGCTATATTACAAACTATTCACAAGTTCATCAAAACTTTTGACTTTTCCACACTCTATACAGCAATACCAGATGCAATTCTCAAATCAGTACTAAAAGATCTGATTCACAGTTGCTTTCTCAAAAAGAACAAAGAAAGACGATACAAATGCATCGTTGTCGGTAGAACCAAAACAAATTTTGTTCAACGAAACACAAAATGAAAAAGCAAATATACAGAGGGAGATATTACCTAATTGATTACACTTTGTTCAGTTTGGTAGACGAGTTTTCCAGCAGAAGACGGCATTCCAATGGGCACTAATTGTGCTCCTCTCCTCGCCAATCTGTTTCTTTACTGTCTGAGATTGAGACAGACTTTCTTCAAAAGCTGTCACAGAAAAAAGAAAGAAGGTTAGTTTCAGCTTCGGTTATGTAGATGATGTTCTTTCACTGAACAATGCACAATTCGGTGATTATCTTTATCTCATCTAACCAAATGAGCTTACAAGTAAAGACACCACATACGATCCCAAGTCAGCCTCATACCTTAATCTTCATCTTGAATTAAGACAATGGAGGAAGGCTTTACACAAAACTTTATGACAAATGTGATGACTTCAACTTTCCAATAGTCAACTTCCCGTTCATTGGCAGTAACATTCCAGCTGCTCCGGTGTATGGCGTTTACATCTCTCAGCTCATAGTTTTCAAGAGCATGTGTCCAATACAACGATTTCTGGACAAAGCTGGGGTGCTCAGGAAGGGATATGTATCTCCTCGGTTGAAGTCTCCACTCCAGAAATTTTACGGTCGATACCACAATATGCGGCCGGTATGGAATATCCGTTTCACAGATGAAGACGGATCCTGTTCTATGAATTTGTGGAGTAAACCAACTGGAGTTGCAGCCACCGCCTGCAAAGTTTGCCTCGTGCTCAATAAGTCGTATTGTGCTGTTAGAGCCTAAGTTGACTCTGTGCAAAAAGGTTGAATATTACAAAAATAACTGTCTGGCAAACTCATCAAATACATGATGATTAGACATACAGTACCTGGAAAATTAAATTGTATTTGAGTCAATGAAGCATGAAATGTAGGTCAAATTGACCCAATTCAGTTAAAATGCTGACAGACTCCCAATGATGCATTCGCAGACAAAGCTTCATAATGGCAGGACACACAGTACTTGGAAACTGAACTCGGACGTTAAAGTGAACCTTGGTCAATGAAGCATCTAATGTAGGTCAAAGTGACCTAATTTGTGTGGGGTTATGAAAGACTTCAAAAGACACATCCACACATCGAGCTACTTCATGGTAGGACATACAGTACCTGAGAACTAAACTTGGACCTAAAAGTGAACCTGAGTCAATGAAGCATGAAATTTAGATCAAACTGGCCTTATTGTGGTTATATACCGACAGACTCCAAAAGACACATCCACACACCCAGCTATATGATGGAAGGACACATAGTACCAGATAACTTAACTCAGACCTCAAAGTGAACCTGAGTCAATGGAGCGTGAAATGTAGGTCAAAGTGATCCAATTTAGAAGGGATGCTGACAGACTCCAAAAGATACATCTGCACACCAAGCTACTTTATGGTAGGACAGCTAGTACATGAGAACCAAACTCAGACCTAAAAGTGAACCTTAGTCAATGGAGCATGAAATGTATGTCAAAGTGACCTAATTTAGTAAGGATGCTGGCAAGACTCCATAAGACACATCCACATACCTAGCTACATGATGGTAGGACACTAGTTCCTGAGAACTAAACTCGAACTTTAAAGTAATTTGAGTCAATGGAGCATGAAATGTAAGTCAAAGTGACCTAAGTTGGTATGATGTTGACAGACACCCAAAAATACATTTCCACACCAAGTTACATGATTGTAGTCATATAGTATCAGATATCAACTCAGACCCAAATCTGATTCAACCATGAAACATGGGCCATGTGACCTCAATTTTTGTGGTGCACGTGTTTCATATCCTGATCCATCTGCATATGTTGTCTTTTAGTTTCTGAGAAAAGGCTGTGTGCGCACACGCAGACAAGGCTATGGACAATGAGGGTACTCCAATAGTTCCCTTTATTAGGTACAGGCGAACTAAAAACAAGCATTTTGTTCTTTTTCAGCCTGGAGGTTGTGATCCCATTAAACCTTCCTCTAATACCCGATTAGAAAATGAACAGTGCGGCTGGTGTCTTTAAATAGGCCAGCTGTCAATTTAACAAAATGTCATAAGTGTAATTTCTGTCGTAAATTATGACGTCACAATAAGTTTTCCTTTGAAGTTTCTACACTTACGATCAATCTTAGACTTAAAATTTTTTGTGAAAACCATTTCAGAACTGCTAACCCTTCCGGATCACCTGAGTTTCACCCCAGTTTTTGGTGGGGTCCATATTGTTCATTGTTTTGTGTTTTTAGTTTTACATGTACATATGTCATGTCTCGAGAACGCTGAGTCTATTGACTTTCCCTTTTGTCTGGCGCTTCGGTTTTCTTTCGCTTCCTCTTTGATGGATGGCCACTTAGTAAAAACTGAGTAAACAATCCTGTTGTGAAAACAGCAATGACTGAAACAAATAATGGCAATAGCTCTTATGGTTTAGAACCACATAAAACAAATATAATGCAAGATATTCAGTATATAATGTTTTGCACAAAGAATAGGCACTGACATCCTCACAATGTCAAGGGTTGTGTCCACACTTGTCCGTGGGACCCCTGACAGTGTGAGGATTAGGCACTGATGGTTACATTGGGTCTTAAGTAATTATAATTTCTTATGGTGACCATCCTGAATTTTAGATTTGCAATGATTCAAATATTTGATAGATGACCAATGAAATATTCAATTGTCCCAGAGGTTGCGGACGAGAAGATTTTTTTAAAAGAAATGACAGATCGGGAGGTCTGTACGTGTTTTCAACATAGGGTCTAATGTTAAGTTATGGCGAGTGGTGGCAGCCATTCTGAATGAATGATCAGCAAACAATTCACAGTTTTGTTGAGGACCATCCAATGACCATTCTTACAACATTAAAGTTAAATTTTCTATGAGAATTCTGACAAGGCCTGGCACTCTATATCTAATAATCAGCAAAACGAAACAAATAAATATCAGCCTGGCAATGAGGGAACCTATATATAGACAGAACAAAAGAATATGTAGGGCCTGAAACTAAGAAACTAATGTGAAGACAATATAAACTAGAATAATCAGACATTCATACATATAGGTATGATCATACAAAAAGCAGTAGAGTTTGACTTCAGGACCTTATAGAATACAAAAAGAAACATTTCAAGAGTCTGATACTCAGTACTTCAAGTAATTGTCAGATAAACAAAAAGTGGTCAGGCATTCGGACATAAGACAATTTGAATATGTTAATACGGGCTTGTGTGAATCAGTTAATTGAGAAGTGTGACAATATAAAAGAATGGAGAAGTGAAGTTTCTTTATGATATATACTTCCTAGGAAATGGAGCAAAACAAAAAACTTATCCCAGATTGATGTACTGACAAGGATAACAGCAAAAATATTTCCACTGATACTAAATATTAAACAACAAAAAATAGTTTAGATATGTTTTTACAGCTTTTAATTGTTATAAATTTTATGAATCAGCAAAATGATAACTTGCATTTATTACACATACAACAATAAATAAAAAATAAATGATATATTATCAGCTCTTCCCAAGCTGATTCAAGTATATAATACAAATTTGTTATTGTCAAGTACAAATTTAAATGGCACAAGCTAAGGGGAAACAACTTCATTTTTTTGTTTCGCATTGTTTATACTCAAATTAAGCATTATAAAACCCACATTTCACTGTTATTTCTTATAAATCCGGTATGTTTTAAGAATTAGAGATTCTTACATTGTTAGCCATTGATAATCATTTTTTCTACAATCAAAATAGTAAAAATTTTTAACAAATTCATGCCTTGGCAGGAAATTTGAAGGTACAATGTATAACTATGGAGATTGTATAAAAATATGGTTATAAATATTTTAACAATGTAAGATTTTGTGTCTCCATTTCTTCATTGGAGTGATTTTGCTGTTTCGAGTTAAAATATTGTCTGAAAACCCCAGCTGAAAAGTGATGTCATCAATAAAATTCCATTTAGCTGCATGTGACAATGATAATAATTGCACACAGGTAAATAATCACTTTTTTTAAAAACAGGCTAAAGGTGTGATTGATTTTGATTGACTGAATGATGCTTAACATATTTTTCATGCATATTCAGGATGAGGGCATATTAATAAACGAATGATGATTTATGAACCCTGCAGTGCAATAGACCGACATGCTGAATCAGATTTTTACTAACAAGCTCATGAAAGCAACAGTCCACATGAAGCCACTTTACCCAGACACATTGTTCTGACTCTGGGTTGACCAGTTTTTGCTCTTACTCCTAAATGCTGTGTGCTTAGTGGAAAAGCAGCAAATACCAATTTTTATGTCTTTGGTTCGACCCGGCCAGGGTTCGAACCCAAGACCTTCCACACTAAAGGCAAGTATGCTAACCATTACACCATCGAGACGGTCTAAAAAATGTACATTTAACAGAACAATAAAAATATGCATTTTCCCCTGACATAGATTTATATTGCGAACTCTCAGTCTTTCAGTCCTAAAAATATGGTATTCCTTTCAAAGTGACCCAAATCTGAAGCCAAGATGACCCCTTTCTTTTTTTGTTTTAAGGTCAATGTTTTCTAGTATGCCAAGACAAACTGCTAACTCAAGAAAACTAATCTACATATTACATAATTAACACTACATTTATAATTTTTCTGATGTTATCTTCATTTCTTCTGAGATTTATTTGTTAATGTGTTGCAAGGTCTTCTACACGTATTTCTGATAGTGGCATACTAAACTTGTTCAACCTCTGTTTTTTTTTAGTGCAGTCTTAGTCTTAAAGATTTTTTTACAGCTTTGTTGATAATTTTGACATGGGTTGGAGTAATTGTTATCACATTAATTTAATGCTGAGCAGTAGCTAAAATAGAAACAAATTATGGTTGTCATGAATTATTTCGATTCTAATATTGTAAATATGTAAATTTTAAGAAAAATGCTGTTTGTTTTTTTATATATGCTAAGCACAAAATTCATTGTGATGTCACAATTTTTTACTTAAAACATATTGTGAAGTCATAGCGCATGCAAGTCATAAGTTATTGGAGCATAGCACATGCAAGTCATAAGTTTTTGGAGCATAGCACATGCAAGTCATAAGTTTTTGGAGCAAAAGTGTGTGCAAGTCATAAGTTATTGGAGCATAGCATGTGCAAGTCACAAGTTATTGGAAATTTTACTATGGGTTAATTCTTTTGACATTTTTAGTACCTTAGCTATATTAGAATTAATTGTATTGTACTTTTGTAATAAATAAATGCTTATAAAAAAGATATGGTCTTTAATGTGGGTATTGGTTAGGAAAATTGCTGCTTTATCAAATCAGAATTAGAATATATCTAAGAAAACTCCAAAAGAAATATAAACTAATATATAAAACACAGTTTATAAAAAAGTTGTCTGGTGTATATGAAATTGGATAACTTTATTTAGAAGCTCCCAAAGATGTTTTCTATAAAGTTTCAGTTCATTCTTATCAAAACCAGCCAATCAGAAACAAGAAATGGCTGTGGCAGCCATGATTGTGGTCTGATCTAACAGGACGAAAGGACGAAAATAAAGGACTTTCCATAGATGTTTCTTGTCAAGTTTGTATCTTTCCAACCTTGTAGTTTCAGAAGTAAATTAGACTTTGTTTTGAAATCAGCCAATCAGAAACAAGTATTATGTTTGTAGTCTGAAAATAAGGACGAAAGGTGATAAATTTGTAATGGAAGTTATTGGTGATTCCTGTATAGTTTGGTTCCATCCGGCCTGGCAGTTTCAGAGGAGAAAATGAAAATATAAAAAGTTGACAGACAAAGGACAAACGTTGAAATCTATTGCCAAGTGACAAAAATGCTCACATGGCTTTTTGATATGACGAGCTAAAAAGGATTTCAAAATCTTCCATCCATTCTTCCCCATAATTTTGCACTTTTCTCTAATATACACACATCCTTGCTCTTTTAAAATTTAACAATTTTGTTGAAGCCAGTGACCTTATACTGCAATGAGGCATATGGAGACAGCAGCATCAAAACCTCTTTTACATGTATCCAATATTATACACACATTATCCTGGCTAAAAAATTAATAATCTGGGTAAATCTGGTTAAAGCCTGAATTTATACTATATAAAAATGCTATCAGGAGAAAATGTTCCGAAGAGTGCAAGAAATCTCATCAAGAAGTTACCAAAATAGGCATAAAACAAATATCCTCCAGACGAGAAGAAAAATTGTAGATTCCTAACAAGTACAGTTGAAGTAGTGTAAATAAAAAAAATATTGGTTTTTTTTTTCATTTTTAACTTTTCTTAAACAAATCTACAAATATCTGTGCTTTTAAAAAAATATATCATAAATATAACAAGTAAAGGATTAAAAAAAAAATAAATACCTCTAAATGACTTTCAAATTGCTCACCTTAAAAATTAGAAGTCATACACTGATTAACTCCATGTAACATGTGTAACAAGCTCAGTTTCTCAACTTGACTGATCTAACAATGATTACATACTTGTCAATGCTCAGCAACTTATCCAATTGTACAGATAAACCAATACTTAAAACACACAGGTGATATTGATCAGAGAGTAGCAGACGTTCAAACCCTGTCTATTTCAAATTCAAATTCAATTTTTTTTTTCTTTAAAGCTCAAGCTTCTACTTTAAACTGACAAAACACATGTTACTCAATTATTTTATAATACAGAGCAAATAAAAATCTGTTTTTTGGGTCAATATTTGATATTACAACAGTAAATATGTACTGAATAGGGGATCTGCTAAACGTCTTGTATTGGGTGTTTAAATGTACCAATTGTAATTCATGCAACAATAAAGAAGATTAAATGATCAAAAATAAACAATAGATCTATCAGGTGTTAAATTTTATTACTGTTTGTAAAGAACTGTAAAGAACAAACGTCTTAATAATCAAGTCCATGTTGGGTTACCCACAGGATAAAATTATATCAAAAAAATAAATAAAGACAATAGTTAAACTTCTGAAAAAAGATATAATTGAATGGAATTTAATAACTTAAAATTAAGAGCATCTTATTTAATTTCATTGTCACTGAAAATGAATCAATTAAAGAAACTATAAAGCATATTTTTACATTGACGTCCAATATTATTCATAATCAGCTTTTCAAGGATTTGTAGCTGATCCTAGTAGCTTTTGATGTCTGTTAGAAGAAAAAAATCAATTACCAAGGTATATTGCTCTATTTTATACAGGTAAATTAAATCATTATAAAAATTATAAAGGTCAATTTAACTCACAAAAAATTTGACTGTGAAAAATTCTGTTTGTTGACATTAACCAAAACTGCAAAGTTATTAAAGACAATGCCATTATGCTTAACATTTTGCTATGCACGAAACATTAGAATTCCAAATTTTGTGAAATATGTGATTATATTTTGAAAAAAAAAAATGAAATATAATTTCAGATAAAAGTATTTATAGATAACACAATTAGAATGTTTGATATCATTTTATTCTGTGTATAAAGTAAATTATCAGCAAATTTAAAAATTACTTGCATTTCATCATTGATTTGATTTATAATACATGTAATATATCATTTACTGTTTCTCAGATTGAAAAAGGGAGATAATTCAAAATAGAAAAATTATGTATAATCTAATTCAGTGCTTGACGTTTTAATGTTGGGGCACTTAAAGGTACCCTGAGAAGAACCAACATGGATGCATGGGGTGCTTGAAAACAAATCTAATTCTAAGAATCGATATAATATAAGACAACAGAAAATAATTTTTAGCATACATTGATTGATTGATTGATTGTTGTTTAACGTCCAGTGGCAAATATTTCATGCATATTCAGGACGAAAACAAG
>JARWCS010007473.1:0-17315 GCA_034783895.1 Geukensia demissa
CCCCTTAAGCAGGGGTTCTACCTGCAGGCGGAGAAACCGAACGGCCTATTTCTATACCCCGGCCGCCCTCGGGGGCACCGATATTTTGACATTAATTTTATCAAATTGTAGCGTTTAAAAAGTTAAGTACTCTAGTATGATGAAACAATTGATTCAAAGATGTATGGTCACTTTCCCAAGTATTTGGATCACTAGTATAACCGTTTTATAATAGTTGTAAAACCAGAACTTTTGAGAATATTAATTTTCATCATCTTGCTTAAATTGACCTATTGAGAAAATTATTTCTAACTGTACTTTGCTTTAAAGCGTGTTTTCATACAATATGGCTTTCGCTATTTAATCCAACAATTTGACATGAAGGCTGTAACAACCAAAATACCATTTCTATGGATGGTTTCGTCATAACATTCGTCAGTGTTTAATCGCGATAACGTTAAGGTTCTTCTTCAAATATTTTAGAAAAATGAGGGAAATCGCTTAATGGCCCCTTCCAGCAAGTTTTTTGCAATTTTTTCAATTCCAAGACTCTTTTGCTCGAAAATTCGTTTTGTTTAGTTACATTTAGATAAGAAACAACAATTTAAAGCTTTCATTTTTGAAAAATCTTAAAATTCTGAATTCGGTAATACAAGAAGAACAATAAAGGGGAAAGTGGCCGTACCTCTTTATAAAAACAAAATATTTGCAAATTTTGTAAATACAAAATGCGAAATAATAAATCCCGAAATATGAATTAAATATTTTTTAAATATATCTTTAATAAATTCCCCCTGATATCATGTCTCTGTTGACACTCGCAATATTCAGAAAGTCGTGTTATACTGGTCCTATCAGCAGTGCCTAAAAAATTGCATTCGATTTCATTTTCATTTCCAAAGCTTAATGAACAAGAAGAGAATACATATTCACATTCATCAACTGCCAGTGGGAGCAAGAAACAAAAAAACACTACCTTGTTTTACAGAAAACATGGAAAAGGCAAATTGTCTGTGAACAGACAGCATTCGTTTTGTCAAAGTATCTGCTCATTGTATTCCAGAATCAATCTACATAAGTTTACTACTTTAATAAAAGGTAAGCATTATCTCACTTATTACAATATGTACATACCTTTTTATGGTCCCCAACCTACAGTTGAAATGTTTGACAATTAATATCTCGTTGGTCTAACCTGCACTTCTTTTTTTGGATCATAGATTATGATTTTTTGAAAATACATTTTAAAAATCTTCTTTAGAATATGATTCACCGTTTATAATTATTTGCGTTAGCCCAGTTTAAATTTATTAAGCTAAATCTTACAAAATAATAAGGTCTGAAAAGAGGTTTGATTCATTTGTAAATGTAGATAATAAATGCCCTGTATTTATCGTTAGTTTTTTTGATTTTTTAAAAACCTTCAAACGCTTTTAATAGATTTAAAGATCATCACCAAAAGGAATACGAACTGCATATTATTTTACCTAACTGTCCTTGATCAGTCAAAACAAAACTAAAATGTCATTAATTTCCCGGAACGTCCAAATAAAAAAAAATAATGCTTACCAAAGAATTGTTGACTGATGTCAAATTTTTAACATGAAGCGTTTATGTGTACCCTGTTGACAACTCATAACATCAAATTATTTGATTGGTTAGTTCTATTTAATCAAATGCTTTAGTTACTATATAACGTCTGGATTATCACCCAGTATACACAGAGGCGTGGCCACTTCTAGTACTAAATTCATAATTTTTAGATATTATAAGAATTAATATAAAAAATAGGAGATGTGGCATGATTGTCCATGAGACAGCCATCCACTAAATGACAGTGGAATTTAAACTTCTACATGTCCCATTACGGTCTTCAATAATGAACCAGAGTCCATACTATAACAGAAAATGTAAAAGGCCCCGATATACAAAATGTGAAACTATTCATAAAACACGACAATCGTCCTAATCTATTTAAAAATGGTAAACAAATACCAATATATTATTAATTTAACCTTTCAAATGTTGTCTAATATTTAAATGTAAATAAACAAACGAATTTTTATATTAAGGGCCTTGGAACTGAAAAATTATTGCAATCAACCTTGCAGTAAGGAGCACTTTTAATTATTTTCTCTCATATATCTAAAATCTTTGATGACAGACATTAAGACCGCTTAAACGATGGAGATAACATGTGGAAACCATCCATATATATCTTAGTTTGGTTGTGAGTGCCCTTCATGTCACCTTTTTGGGTTCAATATCGAAACTTTGGCTACATGTGTAAAAACGGTCTTTTAGAGCAAAGTTCAGTAAATAAATTATTTCTTCAATATGTCAGGTTCATCAAAATTGATGACAATTTTAAAAAGAATGCATACTACAACAGACTGTTAGTTACCATTCACAAAGGGTCGGTTCTTTGTGACAACTTTAAGAAAAATTACCATACTAGTGAACCAAATTGTGGGGAATTGACCCTTACTCTTACATGTATACAGTTAGCTCAGTTCTCTTATTTCATTCTTAATCGAAATGTTATTACGAATGTAAATGAACAATAAATATACCTTTATATGTAGCATTAAATTGGTAGAACTTTCAAATGACAGTGAAAATACAATGACATGGTACCGTACGATACTAGCAAACCGAGTGAAATCTATCGAATGGTGTCCATCTGGTACATTATACAGTCGTAAAACACCTAAAGAAACCAAGCAACAGTAAAGTATGATCGTAAATATTTGTTCTGTAACACAGGATTTATTCACGACCATGATATTTTCGTGATTATCCGCGACATACAACAATCGCGAATTTAATATTTTCGCAAATATTAAATTTTTCCCCAAAAAGTCTTTCCAAGGAAAATTATATATTTAATGATCCCATTTTCTATTATAAAGATTAATATAAAATTTTAGTAAACAGTAAGATGTCTATTTGATTATTTTTGAATACAAAAAACAAACTTGTGAAATCTTAAAAGTTGTAAAAGAATATTTGATAATTAGAAAAGATGATTTGACAAAAGGTATAAGCGAACCCCATGGCCTATCTCCAATGTTGAATTGAGAGTAAAAAAACAATTTGTTTTTAGAGACAAACACCTGAGAGAAAGAAGAGAAAAATAAAAGGTTATTGGGAAAAGAGATTGACCAACTAAAGTGTGATTTAACTAAATGCGACGGGGAAAAGATAGAAAACCTGTACAAAATGACGCAAATTAGACTCCGTAACCAAGAATGCAAATGCTTCGGTAGGTGACAATGAGTCGTACGTGCATACGTTTGGCTCTGAGCCATAAAGATGCCCAAAACCTATTAAAATTGAACTCTCCGGGGTAAAATGTCACTTTAAACGGGAGTTCAGACAAGTCTTACGGTACTATTGATCAGTATGACCAAACATTCAAACACGACCAACAGTCCATGGAAAATGTAACGGTGATTCGATTTCAGCCGATAGTTCTGATAGAATCCCGAAAAGCAAACATTCAGTATTCTTATTCGCATGAATGATATTAGAACTAAGGGTTATGGCGACAAGCAATGATGACTTCCGGGTACACATAAAAGCGAACACGCAGATGTCATTTGGCATGTATTGGCCCAAAAATATTCACGTGCAAGTATGAATTTCTCCATGAAAAGAGTACACTTGACCTATTAACGCTTATTTAATGCAAGAAAAGATTCGCAGCTCATTTCTGCAAAACTGAAATTGTCATTGAAAAGCGACTTTATAATTAAAAATTCAAACTGAAACATACGGTCTAAAGGCGTGTCATTTAGGGAATGGAAAAAATACCAATGTTGAATAAATATGGAGAATTTTAGTACGCTATATATAACTTTTAAGGGTAACCTCTCATTAGTAGCATTAAAAAAAAACTTATTAAGTCAAAGATCCAAACATAGCAAAAAAGCACTTAAATCCAAAGAAAACGAAATGGGAAGCCATGTCAATGGGTTAGTAAGTAAAAATAAGATTATCATCAATACCACGAAAACAACTAACTTAATAGAACAATTATATTATATTCAGTTGCTTGTATTAAACTGATTTAATGCTTGTCAGTAATGGGTAATTCGGTTTCCATTAAAGAATGACTGTGAATAACTGTGGGAGTTGCTTTTTGTGTAGAAATGAATGATTGCTCAAAGTCTTTTTACCACTGCAGACACTCCCTGCATTAACAAGTACAACCTTTAACTGTTGGGGACTGCTAAGAATGTCTGCAGGCTTTCTTCTCAACATTAACCTTGGCAATCAGCAACTGTGTATATCAGTAAACAAAACGACATCCACCTTACTTCTCAACGTTTACCTCGACTATATATGACTGTATATTGTGCGCAACGGTCTGAATGTGTAATTCTCTAACACCAATATTCACAGTCATTAACAACATCTGAACCATTTGAAAGGAACGACGATGAACTGCAACCAATTATACAGTTACCTTCGTAAGCCAATAATTTTAGTTTTGAAGCCATAACCTTAAGCCAATTTATTATACTTAATGTAACAAATATAGATCTTAATGATATACACATTTTCTCTATTATATGTTATCATCTATTTATCACAGTTGTTTTAGATATGAAAAAAAAATATGGTTGCTGTGGACCCTGACCTTGATGGCATGTTAAAGGTAATAATAGGCTAAACATTTTTTTAAATTCATATTAAAGCGTACCATAGCACTCCTAAGTTTTTTGATGGTGGTCCCAGGTCTCTAGTACTAATCGTTTTCGACTTAGAATAGTTAAGTGCGACAAAAGTTCGAAGGGCAATAACTCCAATAAGGATGTGTCAAATTTCTTCCTCCAAAATGAAATGAATCAATGTTAAGTCACAACGAATATATTCCGCATTGCTATCTATTATGGTGTCTGAGATGTTGCGATAACAAGGGTTTTGTCAGTAACCTGCCCAACGTCGGTGGTTCTCTACGGGTATTCCGGCTTCCTCTACCAGTAAAACTGACCGCCGCGATATGACTTAAAACGGTAAGTGACAACGAATGTTTTCCGCATTGCCATCTATTACGGTTTCTGAGATGTTACGATAACAAGAGGTTTGTCAGTTACCTGCCCAACATCGATGGTTCTCTACGGGTACATGTACAAACAAACAAACGATAAAAAGGTTTGGTTACTCTGCAACAGAAAAAAAAATCGACCAATAGAGTGACATCAGAATAGCCCTTTATTGTACGATAGTCTTCGCGCGAAAGACCGGTACTTGAAGTGTTTCTTTCCGAAAGTTGACAGGCGAAAAATAACAACAATCAAAGAAAATACAGTACCTTAATAAAGATATTATTTCAAAATGTTGTCAGAACATTGAGAATTGTTTTGTTGACACATTTATTGACACTTTTATCACAAAATTACTCAGATACTTATATATTGCAGGGTTGCCACTCTTTTTCACTCTTGAAATTCATCGGATTTTCCAGGGTTTTTCAAGGATTTTCCCCAGGTTTTTAAGAATATATATCGCTTTATTAGCGGTGATGCATTAAAAACAATATAATTCAAACGTTTCAAAGACTCAAATTGGCAAACGTCAGATCGTCACTTCTTTCTCTCCCTAAAAATGTTCATAAAATACCATATTATCTTAACTTGGTGACAAACTTTTTTGGGACGAAAAGATACTGTTGTAAGGCAGGTAACCGAAGTTTAATTCAACTTCCGCGATTTCAGGGTCAAGGATCATTCCCGAATTTTTTTCTATTTTTCGTGTTTTCCCGGACATTTCCTGACCGGGAACATCTTTTATTGAATTCTCGGCTTTTTCCCGTTTTGCCGGGTACGTGGCAACGCTGATATTGGTATAACAACCCATCTGGGTTGCTTAATGACAATCCAGTATTAATTCTTCGGACGAACATGTACTGTGTTTCATGACATATCCTGTTGAGAGACTTGATTTTCAGGACTTTCATCCTGAGTATGCTTTCAGAAACTGCTTGCAACTGTAAGGGAGAAATCTTCATTTCGCATATGACAATAGTCGAGGTCATTGGTTGATCTTTCTCATTCTCTTTTTTTTAAATTATATGTATAACATTTAACATTGGTAATTTTGTATATTGAGGCAAGACTTGCCTGAGTTTAGGCATAAAAGTTTTTTCGTTTGGGACGATCTAGCGCTCGTCACAAGTAGCGGGATTCAACCCTTGTTGAAGATCATCTGACGACCTCTACATTCAACAAGTTTCCTCCGTTTCGTACGGAGATGTTGTATGGTTTCTCTGATGTTTACTCTTTATCTTTACTTTTGAATACTGTTATTAATAACCTTTTTAGTGCAGGCCGTTGTAAATAAGTGTTTAACCACTGATTGAGAGGTGTAAAAATTGCAAACACTTGAGAAATAAAAAAGTGACTGGAATTAACTTTAACTTATTTTGTAAATTTGATTACACCAGTATAAAGTTATATAGAAAAAAGAGATGTGGTGTGAATATGCATTACACATTCAGCCATCAAGTATAAATCACAAAATTCTACAGGTTGCCGTAAGGCCATCAATAACGAGCACATGTCCACTACCTATGGCAAGCTGTAAAAGTCCTGAAAAAAATAAAATGTGATCATATTTAAACGTAACAACCATCGGCAAAATAAGTGAACACGTTAAAACAAGTAACATTTAAACAAGAAAGCAAAATTTGATTTCAGGTTCCTCGCGTGGGACAGGCACATAAAGTATGTGGCGGGGTTTGACATGTTTGAGAGTATTCAACTCTCTCCTAAGTTGAGAGAGTGGTGTGACAATACGACATGAACAATTTAAAAACCATCTGCATAAGATGTGAACATAGTACGTAGACAATAACACAGAATGCAAAAGACAACAATATGTACCGACATCGAAAAAGTACTTGCTTTTTCTGTCAGCTTGTTCAAAATCCAACCACAGTTAATAACAAAACTAGTTCTCTTAAGCTACGTCATCAATCAAAATGCGCCCTGATACCAAAAGAAGACAATATTCAAAAATCCTTAAGTAATGTTATAAGGAATTAATTGATGTAGAAAATGATTCATGTAACTGACAAGTCCCTTTGGGTTGTGTTTAAGAGAAAAGGGCCTTTGGTCGTTAATACACATTTTTGGCCCATGACCTTTGCTTAAAATTGAAAAAGGCTAATATCTATTATTTTATATAGTTTGTAATAAGGAATGTCTATACAAAGACGATCTTAAAGATATTTTTAATTAAATTGTTTCTACAACGGTCACATGACACTTAAAATTTGCTTTAATATCAAAATAATAAACAATTACTTAATTTGATGCAAAATTTAACACTCTCCTGTTGATAATTATATAGATCGCACATAAACTTTGCTCAATTAAAGATCTATCAATTGAACATATTAAGTTTAAATATCTTCTTGACGTTTTGGTGCGATCTATATTATTATTTTGAAAAACCACCTTCAATTTTTTTTACAGAAACATTTTTTTTTAAAAGTCAAGTATTATCTGTCGTTTTGTCGAATAATGGAAATCATAGAAAAATCAGTTATGTATTATTAAAAGACTGTTAATAATCAGCATTTTCACAACATCTTATTGTTGTGTCAAAAAATCATAAATTTTGGGCTAAATATAGGGTTAAGGTACCTATTCATTTACAAACTTTATTAACATCATTTCCGTAAAATCTTGGTGTGATATTCCGTTTTTAAAATTTTCTACAAGTGCAATGCGATTTTTAAATTATATCTTTACATTTAAAATAGAATTTGGTTAAATGCTTGACGGGTGCCACTAGTGAAGCAGGAGTTGCTTACCCTTCTGGAGCACCTGAACTCACACTGGCCATGATCTTGTCTGTCTTCATGCAGACTTAAGGATTTCTGTCTGCCCCTTTGGTATCTACGAATTCCTCTTAAATTACGAATGTACAATGTATGTTTGCGTTTCTGCCTTTGCATTTATTTTTAATCAAAAGAAAGTATTATTCCACAGTTAACAGTTTATGTTATATACTATGCAATAATGTTTTACATACTATTTTCTGCCCCTGACGTCACATGTCTGAATTTCTCTATGGAGATTAAATGTTAAGGTGGCCATCACCGTTTTTGGCGGGAGCACTTAAATTTGACCTTATTTTGTAATTTTAAAAACTGCGCACATTTCTTTTATTAGGACGGTTTCTCACGATTCATATAAGAAGAATTACTTTGAAATTTCCATTCAGGTGCGCCTCGTACCAGTTTTGCATTATTATCTTATCCTAGTTTAATTACTTAATTCTCACGCAGTGTCGACAATATAATTTTGATCTCAGGCTAGCGCATGCTTAGAGTCACTTCTGGCAAACAAATGGCAGATTTTACAATGTAAACCCCCTCCGTAGATAATTAAAAACTTGGCGCTGCTTAAAATACATCATGATTACAAAAAAGTATTATATTGCAACTTGCTTGCAATTTTTTAATCTGCAAAATAAACACCAATTCATAAGACTACGACAGACAGTTATCTTTCATAACCTTTTTAACCTGTTCCAACAAATTCTGACATAGAGTATAGTAAGTTTTCCAGTATTAAAATATACATACTTTCAACATTGTTATTTGTAAAATTCCGATTGTTATCTTTATATTTGTCTTTTTGGTGTTCTTAATGTCATGACTATATATAGCATTTGGTCCATCAATGTAACTAGAAATTCATAAAGTTTAATTGATCTTTCTAAATTGGTTCTTAGCATGATTGTCAGATGAAGGGAAATACAGAAAACCCCTAAACAGGCAGTGTTTTTTATGTATAGTTTCATAAATTTTTGTATTTTGGGGCCTTTTACAGCTTCTGTTATGGTATGGACTCTGGTTCATTGTTGAAGGCCATAATGGGACTTGTAGAAGTTTAAATTCTACTGTCCTTTGGTGGGTGGCTGCCTCATGGACAATCATACCACATCTCCTAGTTTTATATTAATTTGGCTTTTGAATATTTATTAGAAACATATGTAAGATGTGGATTGGTGTTTCTAGCATACAGTGTATATTCCATATTCTTGCTCTCAAATATTATTAATACAGAGTGTTTTTATTTACTGCTATGTGGAGGTCATAAAAAAGCTTCCCCCGTGTTTGAGTTGTATGCTCCTATTTATTTTCAGGTACTGGAAGCTATGTTGGAAAGATAAAATTTACATATTTTTAAAATTCTGATTGTTTATATCATTTATTTTGCTTTTCAGTGTTCTTTACATCATAAACTATAAATACTATTTGGTCTATCAGTGTGACTAGAAATTCATAAAGTTTGATTGATCTTCCTATTATTGGTCCCTGGCATGTTTGATGAAGGTAAATCCAGAAAAGTGCTTTACATGCAGCAGAATTTGGCTTTTGAATCTTTATTAGAAATATATGTAAGATGTGGATTGTGTCTTTCTAGCATTCCATATTCTTTCTCTAAAAAATATGTATATACAGAATAGGTCCCCTACATTTGATTGATAATTTATTACCATTTAAAATAATGCTTTTTGACATCTTTTGGAAAGTACAGTGACTACAATCAGTATTTTCTCAATTCACATCTGTTTGTGACAATTTACTTTTACATTTATTGACAGTGTTCACCTTTGTCACATTTTTATGTAATAAATACATGTACGACCAATTTCTAAGGTTACAGTAGAACATTCCTACCAGTGGGTAGGGGTTCAAATCAAACCCCTTTATAATTCAATTCTTATAATATCCACAGTCAAACATGTATTAAGAGGTCATCTTTGGGAAGAAACAAAAGTGACCATTTAAGACAAGTGACCTCTTAAATAAAGTTCGTTCATGATAATATCTTCAACAGTGGAGAAAGGGCAGAAAAGGAGGTTTTAAAATTAAGTGGCTGCCTAATAGAGGTGATTACAATGACAAGTTTGACTCTACATCATGAAATATATCTGGATTGCTAGTCTGTATGTTTCTGGTTGTCCAAAATGGTACTGTCACAAAATATATTTAAAAATCTCACATGTAAGTACATACAGGGATAAGATTAAAATTTCCCCAACTTATAATTAAAAGTAAAAAAATATCAAACTCTTTTTGTTGCAGTAGGATAGAGATGGCCAAGTCACTTTTACAACTGGCTTTAGACTATGTGGGAGACCATCAGAAGATATTTCAACTGGACAGTATTATGGGTAAGACAACTATAATTTTTTTTTTTGCTGATGCATCCTATAGAGTCTATCATCATCCAACCCAAAATAGGTCAGTTAGACCTACATTTCGTGCTTTTTATCATTTTGAGAAGTACCAAGCAAGCACAAATTTCTGTCATTCATGGTTTTTGTACATACATAAACTATGATTTATTTAAATGTTTAATTCTTGTACCTTTTGTTTCCTTCAGGGAAAAGTCACCAATAATTGTTCCAAAATGTCGGACACTATGGTTTAAATTTGGAACAATTATAAATGTTTGATATTAAAATAGCTACAGTACATTCTGTTTTAGTTTTATGATCGATACATGTATCACTTAAAGCTTCAGTTGGATTTGGTTTGTGTTTTTGTTGAGAGTTTTTAATAAAACAATTTTCCATTAGTCATTGAGCCTTTTATGACCATGGTGAAAAACTGTCCAGACCTAGGTTTCATTCAACATGTCAAAATGAGGTTTTCTTTACTCAAGGAAAATTATTCAATTGTCCGCAAGGATCAAAAGAATGCATATTATTATTATAACTCATGTTTTGATTTCCAGCAATTATCTAAAAGAGGTAAATATTACTTGCTTGCTGACATATCCTGGGTTTGCAAATAGCAATATTCTGTTTCATATATAATGTATTATTCAATTACTTCTTTTTAATTTCAGCTCTGCCATACCACATTCAAGAGAAGTTCCTGCCTTATATGTGTGCACATGATTTGTACATTTTAACTACAAAAAATTACCTAAATAGTAAGATGAACTAAAGGCTTAAAATCTGATTTTATCAGTATTTATATGCAGTAGAATATTTGTATTCAATATAGTGTATTTGTGGACTATTTATTTACAAAATGAAAATTTAATGACATAAGTAGTTTTGAAGAACCTAAGTTGCATTAGAATCCCAGTGAATAGTTAAGAATGCCAGAATCTGCAAAAACTGAGGTAGCACAGAAAATTGAAATTATCACTTGTTTTGGCTGGATTATGTGTTTTTACTTGCATCTTACTGGCTTGAGAAATCAGGCAATTACGCTGATATGAAAAAATTATCGTTTATTCCATTGTTCTTTGACATCATAAGGAAGATGACGTCACTGACGTTACATGGCAATCCAGCGATAAACAGATTAACGTTGGTCATCTTTTCTCAATCTCTCATATCTATCTCAATGTAAACGTTTTGATGTTCAATTTTGTTAAGAATTCCAATGGTTATTTTTAATTATAAGGCCACTCCAAATTGATTAATAGCTATTCGGATTTGCTTGCTCCTCATATAATGGGTTCAAAATTTTAAAAAACTTTACTCCATTCATTTTTTTCCACTTTTTGGAAATTTTCATAGTTTTTCCTAAAAATAGAAAATTAAAATTTGCTCAATCACTCCAAAAAAAGGAAAAAACTTTAAACTGTTTTGTTCGCATCAGTTTTTGAGATTACGTTCCAATATTTTGCCATTGCAGGAAAAAAATTTTAATTAAAAATTTCGCTCGCTCCCACCTATTTATATCACTAAAATTCCGAAGAACTAGAAATAAATTTGGAGTGGCCTAAGTACTGGCTTATATATACAAACTTCCCTCTGTACATTTGATAGTACAGAAGAACATGTGAGCTTGCTTTTATATACAACTTTAGTTATGTTGGTATTCACTACATTGAACTTTTTACCCTCCTATAAAATTGTGCTTCAGCCCGGACACAATAAACAGGATCAAAGGAAATAATAATAAGTTGCCAATAAATAAAACTACACACATACAATCTGCAATATACCTGTAGCAATCAGATAACTGCTACTGCTTCAACTAAATATTCTGTTTTTAAGTGTTCTTTTTACCTACTTAGATGTGTTTGTTGTCACTTTTAGGACAGATTCTTGACCATACTTGGAACCTCCATGTACAGAGGAGATGGTCCAAAGCACAGATTGTAATGAACATTTTCCACGAGACAGGACTGAATGAGAATGCACAATTAGTGTACCTACAAAAATACTTCCTAGAAATACTCAGTTATTGTTCTATTAATTTGAATACTGTTGGTAAGTAAGATTTAAGGTTTAGCCCATTTGCTTATGACACTGGTCAGATAGTGAGAATGTAAACTCTTACAGAATTTAGATAAGAATTTTAATATCTACTTGAGAACCAAGAAATGCACTGATTGTGACCATTGTTTAAGATAAGTATCAGAAGATTTTATAAAATGTTTTTGACACTCTTGTTGCATTAAAATTTAATAAAAGTTTATGATCTGTAGAAATTCATCTGTAAAGATATTGAATTATTAAATGTTTTTAAAATGAAATCTCAGGATAACCCTACAGAGCAGTTAACAAAAGAAAGTTATGATAGAATAAGATGTATACAAGTACCCAGTCCGCCATCTAAGAATCATGCAATTTTCTTGATGAGTGATAGAAAATATAAAGAGCTACAAATAATTAATTTTGATATTCAATTAATAGAAGGTACAAACTCCAAAATAGCCAATAATTTTTGACAATTTTTTACAGTGCTTTCTATGTCAATGACATCTTTGATGAACATGATAAAAAGCAAAATGAACATCATATTTGCACTTTTGTTGATACTCTAAATAAAATATCAACTTTAAATATTTGTAGAATCAACATTGGAATGATTTTATGTAATTTAGTACCTGTTAGGAAACACAGCTCACTCCATGAAATCAGATATTGGTTAAAGGAATATATTTGCAATTAGAATATTATTTAAAAACACCAAACCAAATCTTTCATCAGCTTTTATAATGTTTGATAAGCAAATATATCTGCAAATCAAATGAAATATATATAAAAAAAGACTATCTTCGAAATCCTTGATTCCTCAAATAGTTACCACAAGAGTTATATCCCACTTTTCAGTGATGTACTGCAAAACAAATTGTAAAAACAAATATTATTTTTAAAGCATACTGGATTTGTGTTTTGTTTGATTAGATTTTAACTCCACTTTCAACAATATTTCATTCATATCGCGGCAGTCAGTTTTACTGGTGGAGGAAAGTACCCGGAGAGAACCACTGACCCTGAGCAGGTAACTGACAAACCTCATCACTTGCGATGCAAATTTAACTCAAGCCGTTTTTGTATGGTTCAAAGTCAGGCGAGAACTGAAGCCATATAGGTAATAGGCTACAGTGATCTGTATAGGTAAGTTTAGATCAACTACCTAGACCACTCAGCCACGCAGGCCCCTAAAGCATACTGGACATTGTTAGTATTGATTCATTGTTGAAAACATTACAAGTTTTTTTTCAATGCATGTTTATCCATCCTCTGTCTTTTTTTAAATGGACAAGTTATTAAAAATAAGAGATTAATAGAAAGTAATGGTGCATTATAACTGGACATAAAATCGATATGCTGATTAGGCTTAGAATCTGAAAGGGTTTCCTGAGCATTTTCTTGATTTGTGCCTAATATATCAAATTTTATGTCTAGTCAATGCACTGTTGTTGTCTTTGTACTGCAAGTTTTTTTTTAAATTATGTAGAAATTAATGCAAAATTGGTACATAGGTAACCATAAAATACCTGAATTGATTTGTCTGGAAAATATAACAGACACAGCTCATCATTCAAGGTAGGTTTGGCTTGAATGTTGTATATCACTATAAGATACTGTCTATGCATTTGATAGTTGCAAATTGAGTTTACTGGTGACACATTAGCAGAGCCAGTGAAAGGATATTTGCAACTTTAAAATAAAAATTGATGCAAATCTTCAAATACAATACTGTTTACTCCATTCTAATGCAAATGAATAAAATTTTGTTTAATCTTAATATTTTTAAAATATGGAAGTGTTGGCCTGTGTACAGTTTCTCTGGCATCATCCAATCAAAATCAATGTTACAAATTACATTTCACACAGCAAGTGAATAGTGTTGCAGTTTGGATTTGTGAATATTCTATATTTTGTTTACAGATCCAGTATCCTTGTTTCATTGCCCTCTTCACAAGATGAACAGACCATGGCCATCCGATGCGATAGTAAAAGACCCAAATGATTTAACAAGACATTTGCAGGATCTTATGAAATTTTCTGTATACGCCGAAACTTTAACAATTATTGGCTCTCAGTGTAGCTGGATATGTGGTAATGAACGTCTTTTAAGTGCTTTGAGAACTACGACAAAAATATTACAAATACAGGCAGTAAATGATAAATATTATGACAGTATTAAATATTTATTACATACATTAATTAATGAAGGAAAGGTAACTCATGCTGTGTTTTCCATGGTTAAATTAAATAGAGAAAATTTAAGTGACTTGATGCAATTATGTGCAGGAATACAATTTGAAAATTATCAAGAAAAACAATCAGATAGGAAAAGGCAAAAATCAAGTACAGATAGATCTCCAATTCTGCATAATGACGGTTTTTGTGATTTGAACAATTTACCATCAACTTCATATGAAATTCAGTCACATGAACATTTGGGAAAATCTGATTTACACCAGAAAATATCCAAAGACCAGAGTGTTTTTCAGTCACATAATGATCAAGCGGAAACTTCTACTTGTATTTCAAATCACAGTCTATCAAATGATCCAAGCGGATTCCAAGAATTTGACCAATACAGCTTAGATTTCGACCTTGATAATGAAGACTTTGAGGAGAAAACTGTCCAGGCTACTATCTCAGATGAAATTGATTTATTTGATGAAGCTGTTACACCTATACCTTGTAGAGAACCCTCCATAGTTAGGGGAACATGCCTATCAGATGGAACATACATTCATTTCAAAGGATTGAAGACTTTTGCTATGTTGAATACCAACACTCATTGTAAAGAAGATTTTGGTAGTGTTTTAATTGAGGTGTTACCACATTGGACATCACTTACCAAGTTTGCCATATTTGATACAGGTACACATGTATGCAATATGCTTTAACTTTGGGCACATGGCAAGGGGTCCTGTATTCTGAAAATTGTTACGATTTGGGTTTTTTATACTGGTAGTTTTCATCCTCTATTTTATTGGTAAAGAAGTGTAAAAATCTACTATATTGGTCATTGGCATCATTTAATCTCAGCTTCATTTGAAAATTTATTAAAGGATTTCAGTTCAGAATTTTTTTTCCATGGAAACTGCCATTCAATGGATTTGATTTTATATCAACAAATTGGCAGTTTGACATTTTTATTTACTTTTTCACATTATTGTTTATACCAAGAATTGTAGTTTTAATGATAACTATTTTAAAACAATTTATTGGCTATTTTATGTCATCAGTGCAAATGTACATGTACTTTTATCAGGTCAGGTTTGTAAAATCCAGCCAGAACTAGTTTTTGGACACCTTTCAATCATTGTATGGTTTCAGAAAGTATCAGATAATCTGCATGTTTATTTCCTGCTGCATGCTTTGCAGGTGTAGCCTGACTACATGATGAAATTGACTAGGTTAGATGAAAAGTCCATCTGACCTTTTAAAAGTACACATGTTCATTTCATTTAGCTTGATTTCCCCTTTTGCATGATGAAATTGACAAAATAATGATTGAAAGTACACTGGCCTTACCTAAAATAAAACAGTCTTTTAAAAAAGAAAAAAAATAATTGAGTGAAAAAAGAGAAAATAATAATAATAATAATAATGCTTTATTTAAAGAGGGCAACACAGTTAGTAACAAACTAATCTTCCCTGAGGCCGTCACATTAAAATAAAAATACAAAATTCAGACATGTGACAAACATACAACCTAAATATAAAATTAGTCTACAAAAATTTGAGTCAAACAATAGTTATGATAATTAGTTATGATAATATTTATATAAAACATAATAAAAACAATAATTACTGTGTTAACAAATATCTTTTAATATTTCTCTTAAAACCACTAATATTAGGAACATTTCGTACAGAGTATGGGAGGTTATTCCAAAGAACTGATCCAGAATAGGTGAAAGATTTTTTGTACAGTTCTGTTTTTGGTTTGGGGATTTGTAGATTTCCGAGACTAATGTTTCTTATCATACATGGAGTAGATTCTGATATATAAGACAATTTATCAACCAGTAAAGTATGGTGCTGTGAGAAACATTCGCCATACGCTAAGGCAGCTGGAATGTTGCTGGTAATGAATGGCAAGATGACTATTGGCACGTTTACCATAGAGTTTTGTTGGTAAACTATTCGAGACAAAGATGAAGATATGAGGCAGATTAGTAAAGTATAGTTTCTGTTGTTAAAAATCTACTAACCATGTCGCAATGCCAAAATAAAGCTTATTCGTCAAAATGGACGCAAATGTGTACAACTCTTCTTAAACAATTGGGATGTAAAATTGTATGAAGTTGAATACATCAAACTTAAAGTAAATTAAACTAAATTAATTAAATTAGGGATGTCTCCCTTTGTTTTGTAATAGACTTTCGTACTTTATAACAAATGATTATCATATTTTTAATATTTCGATTGCTTCCCGTTGGCCATAATTTCCCCCGCTGGCCTTCTGATCAACAGTTTGAAAATGCACTTTAAATCTGAGAATTTGATTGGAGTAAAAAACTACAGAAAGTTTATCCAGGCGACCCTCATGATAATATAATTGGCAAAGGCAATACAGGTACCTCTTAAAATTCTTCCATTGTTTTATGGATATTGTTAAAATAAGGTCACGCAATCATAGGTCTTGTAGTAAATAAAAAAAATCATAATAAACATACTCAACAGTGCACTAACTGCATACTTCAGGAACTTTTAAATATATTCAATAAAAAAGGTAGACATCAATTATTGTGGAATTCAAATGTTATATTTGTAAGTAAGTTACATGTTATTTTACAAGAGTGTCAAACAACCCACTCTACGAAGGCGCACGTATCTGACATCACAGCTTTTTGTCAGAAAATGTTTCCTCGAATAGATAAAGCAAAAGATTATATATTTTTTTAAATTGCATATATCAACCGAGGAATGTATGTGATAAAACATATGAAAGAGGGTGTTGATGGGGTATACAGAATAGAGAATAATGGCCAAAAAAATATAAAGATTCAGAATAATTGTCTAAAAAAATAAAGATACAGAATATTGATCTCCTAAAATATAAAGAATAAGCTTTAAATTATAAA
>JARWCS010007582.1:0-26620 GCA_034783895.1 Geukensia demissa
CGGCTTCCTCCACCAGTAAAACTGATCGCCGCGATATGACTGAAATATTGTTGAAAGTGGCGTTAAACCCCAATCAATCAAACAAACAAAAAAGTAACAACACTTGCAAAAGAGCCACGAGAGGAATATACATTAGATTACTTGCTTTTAATTTATTCAGTTGTTCTAAAGAGGAAGTCGTTTGAATTTATTCCATAGAATGCTATGTAGAATTATGTCCTAATCTGGCGACCTTCTGCAGTAAAGTAACCATACTTGGTCAACACCTTTTTAAATAATATTTGTACTGTTTGGTTAAGCTCAATTCAACATGCTTCCAGAAGTTTGAATGTGAAAATGTGAACTGTTGAACTAACTATAGTCAGAAGAAGGACGACCATCGGACGACAGGCAAATGGAAGACGGACTCAAATACATCGTGGTCATGACTTGGTTTAAGCGATACAATGTAAAGGACATTAAAAGTCAATAACGGATTGTAACATACGCGACGGATATTATGTTGACCATATACCAGTGATTTTGGAAAAAACTTGGTTAACCCACAAACAATACTTTCGGCATATCTATTATTCAAACTACTATAATTTGGCTTCCGAACTAATACTGTGGGAAACAAAGAAGTCGACCAATTTGGCACTTTAATCATTTTGGGATTAATGTTTCTATGTTCGATGAATATAATGAATGAAATTATTCTAAATCCATTAGTCAATGTGCCTTAACTTTGCAGAGAACACCTTCATAATACTTTAGTTGTTTTTAATATTCTGATTGAAAATAAATTTTGATCACAATAAACGACAATCATTACTTCTGAATAGCTGGTTCGAAAATCTCATAGAAACCGCACAGCCAAATTCGAAAGCATTTAAGGGTCTTTTATACCATTTTCTCCTTTCATCCAGATTTGACAACAACATGGCCACCAATAGAAATTCTTGTTTCTGATCTACACAGCTTACATGGATTGGCCCTTTCCACAATAGTTTCTTAAAAACAACAGAAATGATCTGGCAGGGTGTTACACTTTTTCAACGATATATATTTATGTACATGTTTAAATACAGGTGATATGTTATTCTCACAGTCAATTAACAGTCGTTTCTTTTTGTTGGCCATGGTCTTGTCTGTCTTCCGATTTAACAATTTCTGTTTGCCCCGTCGGTATCTTTGAATTTCTTTTTATATGTGGTTTTTATAAATTCAAAGGAAAAGTGTTCTTGGTGTAGGAATTTTGTGAACTAATATCAGTTAACAGGCCATGGAAAATCCTTTCTGAAAAATGTCGACGCTCATGACCATGTTTTGCAGCTGATTTTAAAAATTGTGTTTATTTCACCTCCAACGAAGTATAACATGTGTGCATCGGTATTCGTAGATCTTCACGTCAAATCCTTGAACATCGCTCTTTTAACATTGAGTCAAGGCAAAAAGTCGAAAAGTATAGCGAAACCTTGGGAAACAAAACTTTGATGTGCAGTCTTTAGTCAAAGTATGGTCTCCAGTATTTATTTCACTACAATACCAGGAATTTGCATACAGTTTCACGTACTTTTAATGCCTTTTTGTAGGCGGTAATTGAATTTCAGTAAATATTTCAGTCATTTTTCAGTGCTGATTATTTTAGTCATTTTTCAGTACTGAAATTTTTAGTCATTTTGCAGTACTGAAATTTTTAGTTATTTTTCAGTACTGAAATTTTAGTAATTTTTCAGTACTTAAACTTTCCGTCATTTTTTAGTTATGTACTGACATTTTTCTATTTTTTATTACTGATTTTTTTAGAACAGATTTTTTTCAGTACGGAATATTTCAGTCATGTTCCAGTGCTTGTAAATAATCCCTTTCCAGCTGTCCAGTTCACTGTGTCAGTTATGGAATTTTATACACAAGTAGGTTGGTATTTTCAATGCTCTAAGTCTGAATTTATCATTTTATAATCTAATCTTACTCACTGTGTTTTACAAGTTATGTTTCATTAAAACATAAATTGCACCCATGGGAAGCACTTTTTAGATAGCTGATTTGGATGGAGTTCCGTGAAATCTATTCTCTCAATACTGATACATGTACTCCAATATGATGGCATCCCCATAATCAAAGTGCTTTCCCATGGTACCATGGAAATCGGCCATTGATTCTTTTGTACCCCCTATGATCATCGGATATCAAACGAGAGAAATGTTTGCTTTTCGGTGGTATTTTAATAATTTCATCGGAAATTTGGTTGGTTTATTTTTAAATAAATAAGCCTTATTTCCAGTTACTTAATTAACATACCCAAAAATGAAACTACAAAATTAGGCATTCAATTCGTAAAAGAATTAAATGCTTATCTAAAAAGCATTGACTATAGCACATTGTGTATGAAGCGCGGAGGAGGAGGAAGCAAAAGAAAACTGAAGGGTCAGACAAACAGGATGAGTGACAGGGTACACATATAGCTAAAAACAAACAAACATGAACAACGTGAACCCCACTAAAACCTGGGGTGAACTCAGGTGGTCTGGAGAGGTAAGCATTGCCTCTTTAAAGACATCCGCCGCGTCGCCCATTTTCCAATCCCCTATTAGTTATTTCAGGTAAAAGGGAAGGTTTCGCGGATTACAACATCCAGGCAGAGGAATTGAATAGCCTTTTTTGGTTTACAGGAAAAGATTCGTCTTTATCTTCGAAATATCCTTATCGGCCAACAAGGTTGTCTCGACCGTAAAATTTCTGAAGTAATGTCATCAACCGAGGAGCAACATATCCCTGTTTGAGCAGCTTCTGTGGCAACGACCCAGGTCTGTCTAGAAAATCGTTGTATTGGAAACACGCTTTTGAAAAACGTATGATCTAGGAGATGTATACGGCATACTCAAGAACAGCTACAATGTTACTTCCAATGAACGGGAGGTTGACTTTTGGAAAATTGAAGTCATCGCATTTGTCTTATAGATTTGTGTAAAGCATTCTTTATTGTCTTATTCGATATGAAGATCAAGGTATGAGACAAACTTTGGGGTGTCTGTTGTTTCTTTTATTTCAAGCTCATTCGGGTAGATGAGGTAAAGATAATCAGCGAATTGTGCATTGTTCAGTGAGAGAACATTATCTATATAGCGAAAGCTGAAATTAAAGGTTATTTTCCTCTGTGATAGCTTTTGAATTAAGTCTGCCTAAAAGGCCATGTGAGCCTTTTCTTATCACTTTGCGTCCGTCGGGGTAAACTTTTCACATTTGCGTCAACTCCTCTGACACCGCGGGGCCAATTTTAAGCAAACTTTGATGGAATGGTCCTTGGACGATCCCCTTTTAAAAATTGTGTTCGGTTTTGCCATACGCTATCCAATATGGCCGCCATAGCCCGCCATTGGACCCTATGGGAATTTTAACATTTTCCTAAACTACTTTGAGAAAACTTGCAAATTGAACCAAAGTTTACTAAAATGGTCTTAAGTGGTCCTCTATAAAATTTTTGTTTTGTTTTTCCGAATCTCATCTAACATTGCCGCCATGACCGAGCATATTTTAACATTAAGCCTATGGAAATTTTACATTTCTATCAACTCTTCAAAACTTGGATTGTCCCCTTTAATACAAATATTACCATTTTGAATTAATCTGGAAAATTTGAGAATTTGATATGCAATATGTATATTTCAAGGAGTAACCTCTCATCAGTAGCATTAGAACCAAAACATAGGAAGTTCAAGATCCAAACATAGCAAAAGAAGCACTCAAATCCACACAAATCGAAATGGGAAAACAAATCCGACAGCAGGGACAACTACTAGTCTTCGAGGCCATTCCGTATTTTCCGTGCTTTAGAATTTTAACAAACGCAGCAAATTTCTGTAAAAACATGGTTGATAATTTTTATGTCAGTCAAGTCTGATAACTGGGCTGTTGAATACCATCGGGGACATGATGCAAAAGAAGAGGCATCGACCCTGTGGTTTCAAAATACAAAATTACCAATGTTGAATGAATATGGAGAATTTGATATGCTATATGTACCATTCAAGGAGTAATCTCTCATCAGTAGCATTTGAACTAAAACATCGGAAAAATTGTGTTCGGTTTTGCCGGCCGCCATCCAAAATGGCTGCCAAAGCCAGACTTAGTTTAACCTTAGACCCTATGGGAATTTAAACATTTAGCTACTTTGAGAAAACTGAGCCACATTGATTTTTAGTTTACTTAAATGGTCCTTGGGTGGCCCGCTTCAAACTTTTTTTCTGAATGTCTTCTAATAACATAGCCGACACGGCCGAACATAGTTGAACATTAAGCCTATGGGAATTATACATTTCCATCAACTCCTTTGAAACTGCTGAGCCAACTGTATCTAAACTTTGTTGGAAAGGTCCTTGGCCCGACTTTTACACATTTTTAAAATAATCTATAGAAACTCTCTTTGAAACTGCTGAGCACATATATGCCAAACTTAAGTGGAATGGTCTATTTGATTTTCCTTTAAAAGTTGCTTTCTATTTCGATGATGCCACCAAATAAAACAACCAAGACCATACTTATTTTAACTGTATCCAAGTTTTAAGTTTGAACTGTGTGTAATGCAAACCATTTTGAAAATACGAAAATGCAAGACTCTTTTTAAGGCAACTTTGAGACAGGTCAGCGATTACAGACTCATAGAAGTCTCTTGTTTGATTTTGTGTTTTGTTTAAAAAAGTTTGTTTTCGTTAATGTAATAATTGTAATGGGTATATGTAGATGTTTAGATGCGACTGTCATTTGATGGATGGCTGTCCCTTGGATAATCATTCCACATCTCTTATTTTCATATTAAATGGTCGTACAGAGGGGAAACTGAGAAAATACCCCAAAAAAATCCGTTTAATGAGAATTAATGCAATACCAAGTGCTTTTCAATCGTACGTTTTACGACAGTAGCAGGTTGAAATGAAGTTGAACAAATGAAAACACTATTAAAATGTGGACATATTACTTCAACTTTCTTATTGCAAACTTACCATATTTATGTGGCAATATTCCTGCTTTCCCTGCCTACGGAGTTTATGTTTCGCAGTTGATTCGCTACTCTCGTGCCTGTTCCAAGTATCAGGATTTTTGAAGAGAGCATTGCTGTTGACGCATAAATTACTACAGCAAGGATATAATCAATCAAGGTTGAAATCGTCCCCCTAAATTCCATGGTCGCCACCATGAACTGGTTGATCCATATGGTATCAGTTAATATATTTATGTACTATTAGTGAAAGGATTCCATTTATTAAAATACCCGGTTTCTGTTGCGCGGGAAATTTCAATTGACAGGTGAGCTACTTTATGTATCGAGAAGGGCGGTGACCATACTTGAGAGGACATCTCGTTTAGCTCGTCAGAAGTTAAAATCAATATTGTAATTTTATAAATTTTTGTTTGAATATTCATAAATTTGTATTCATGAATCTTTCGTTTTTGTAGATATTCAAAAAATAAATATTTGCAACTGATTGTTGGTTGCATTTTTAGAGGTAAATTCCTGGAGCTTGTGTACATAAATATTTTATGTTCGGTTGAACTTGGTGAATTGGAATATAATGGACCTGTTACCAATAATACAGCAATCAGTTAACCTCTTCTCGGATTGACGTTAACCCGGATTAGAGTTAAGGGATTGCGCGCAACACAGGGGATGCTTATCCTTCCGGAGCAGCTGATCCCACTCCTGTTTTGTAAAGGACTTCGTGGACTCCAAGCCTTTGTTCCTTTTATTTTGATTTATATTTCAGTTTGTTTTAAATCAGTCTTGTCTCTTTGAACAATGCATTTTTAATCAGAAACAATTATTTTTTTGATGGTGTGGTTTTTAAAAAATCTTTAAAAACGACATGATTAAATGATCTGAATCTCGATAGGAAGCATTAATATAAGGTATTTTATACAATTTTTTCATTTCATCCTGATCGCGTAACAAGCATGGCCGCCGTTAAAATTTTGTTTCTTATTGGGGACCGAAACGACGGGTGTTGCGCAAGACAGGGGATGCTTAACCTTCACGAGCACCTGATCCCACTCCTGTTTTGTAAAGGAGTTCGTGAATTCCAAGCTTTTGTTCCTTTTGTTTACGTTTTATCTTATAGTTTGTTTTAAATGTGTCTTGTCTCTTTGGACTATTCTTTTTTTGATCTCTCGCATGGGTATTCTACACTGGACTTACAATAGGCAAGAGTCAAACGTTTTGTTGCCGCCCTTACAGTCATTTACCTAATGTAAGTGTATGAAGGATAGCTTTCTCTTTCTTTAGTATCATCAATTACAAGTACAATGGGATATATATATTAAAACAATAAGTGGTGACTCTTTATTTTTTCAGACATCTATAATGGTATTTTTTCGGAAGAGATAGTTAATGCTTCGGTGAGATGTGAAGGCTTAACAGTTGATAATCAATGCTTCAGCCATGTAAGATTATGTCATTCTAATTGTTAAACGGAGTGATCTGCCGTTTCAGTTGAGCCATTTGTTAAATCCCTTGCTGAATTAACGTCCGCTAATCTGAAGCTTAGGTTGAGAGGGGTAAAACTGCATAAGATTTTGAGAAAGACTGTCTTCTATTGAGAACATTCTAATTTAACTTAAAATTCAAATAGTTCTTTTTTTAACAGATGAACTTCATCTGAAATTGTCCCATTTAAAAAACAATTACCAGACTTACAATTTTAATGTGCTTGTATCCCTTAATGGTAAATTGGTGTTGCTAATTGCATATTTTCAAACATATAATTTTAATTAAAATGGTGATTTAATTAACTTTGCTGATTGACCTAATTTACTTTGTATAATTGCAGAGATTTAACTCTGTTATTTAAGAAAAAGTTTTAACTAAAATTGAAAATTAGTTTATCTACATCTTTGTTTTGCTTTATGTCTTAGTGTAGTCAGTAAGAATTAGTTTTGATATTATTATATATGCAGGTAACAATTTTATATCATGATTAATACAACTGTTATGTAAGAATATAAAATTCTAATTTTATCAAAATGAATAGTTTTTAGCTTCATTATTTTAATCAACAAAACTAAATAAAAAAGATAATTGAGTCTTTAGTGCGAATCCAAAAGACCCAAACTGATAGCATAGTAGTCATTGACTTTTTTCACACTATACAAGTTTAGCTTATAAATGCTACATAAAGAGTTTTCGCCATATTTACTACAAATGCTTAAACATTTAAATAACCAAACAATACAAAAAATATTTTTTGGGGAATTGTATTTAAAACAACTTCTAGCTAAAATACCCGATACACACATGCATACATAGCTTCGAATAGTTGTTGGAAAAAGCAAATTCGTACTGCGCGCATTAGGTTAGTTAATATTGCCCTATACTAATTTTCAACTTCCAATAATGAGTGCGGAACTAAGTAACAGTCCACCTTAAAATCATGCAATTTCCACGAAAAGGGATACACTCGAAAAAAGGCTTTAAATATTTGATTTTATATTTTAATTATTTTAATGTTCACACTTTGGAAAATCAGTCATTTTTGGCGAACCGCATGTTTACAGGAGATATGGCCTGAAACATTTACATAAGTTTTACTACAAAAATAAGACTTCCATCCCCTGTATTAAGTTTTGTAGAATATTCTTTGCAAATTTGATCTCCCTTGAACAGGCTAAAAGAGCAAAATGAACATAAAATTTGCACATGAAATGACATTCAAAATTCAAAACAAAATATCAAATTTTATTATTTGTAGCTTGTTTTGGATAAATAACTTTTTGCATAGTTCTTAGATAATCTTGCACTTAACAGGTTGATATACATACTAGGACAAGAAAGATACTTTCCACTGACAGTTGTGTGCTTTTTTTAATCAAGGCTCATCATTTTGATTTGGACCAACAGTAGGAGGTCTAAAACAAATCTGAAAAACCTTTCAATTGTTTAATATAATGTATTTTTAGATAAATTTACCGGACGTTTAGATACATGTAGATAACTTTATTAATGCAATTGATTTTAAAATTGGAACAGTAAATTTTATCAAATTGCGATTAATCGTTGGTTCGTTCACTCATATTTAGTGTAAATTGTTCAACAAACAACGGTATTATTCTAGCCTTTGCTTATGAAAAGACTATTTATTTTGCACACAGCCACGTGCTTTGTCTCGTTAAAGCCAATCATTATCAGTAGCATTGAATGCATGCAAGACATTGAAGAAGATAAAAATATGTAAAAAAAAGCTTTCTTAAATTTTAACGACAATTCCGTCTTCGCCTTGTTGCTTTCTTTGACGTTTAAAGTGCTTGAGCAATGAACTAAGAGGAATTGAAAAAAAAAAACAACATCAATGATTCTTATAGAAAATTGGAAGTGTTTATCACTTGTTCATTTGGGGGACAAACGATCAAATCTGCAAATTTACAAAGGAAAACTTACCCATCTGTTGTCTGTCATTTGCTGTTGTAAATCCTTGTTTTTCTAAGATTTGGTAGTATCTGTACCAGGCCCGCAGTAAATGCTGAATTTCTGACATTGACATATTTCTTAAATTGTCAATTTGAGCGTTTAATACAAAACTACAAGAGCAAGATATCATCACTGTCAATATAAAAACAACCTGCAATGATGATAATTGATATTTGTGACAAACCATTATCGGAGCGCCTTCTTATTTCACCTAATATGTTCAGGTATGTCAACTAGCTGTTGCCATTTATTTATATGAAGATGCTGATCCGTTAAACGATTTATAAATGGATTACAAACGCTAAAAAGGCGTGGATTAACGAAAACAATAAAAAGATGGCTTGAGTCACATGTCTGCAATTTTTAACATTATAATGTAAAAAATAGAAATAAACATTTCAAATTGATGGAAAGATTCGGATCGATGGTAGTTTCATTTTATTTTTTATGGTTAGTGCATATCGTTTATGGAGATTTATTTTAGTTTATATATAGGATATAAGGTCCTTTGAGTTTGAAGCAAGATTTTAATTGATTACGGATTTCTCAAAACAATGAAATCCAAGAAAATACCGACATAAACGAGAATTACTTTTGAAATAATGCCAACTGTATGGTCAACGGTTAAAGCGAAATCCTGCCATACTTTCGTGCAAATTGTGAACCACTCCTTCAAAGAATCAATAAGTTAAAAAAAAACCAATGTTGTTGCAATGTTAAAAAAATGTTTGATTACGTGTAAAAAACCTTAGTTATGTTTTTATTATATTAAATGTCAAACATATATTAGACATGCTTTAAACAGTCAAAACACTACATAAAAGAAATGTTCCTAATTTTGAATATATTTTATAAAATAAAAAAAATCCATTAGAAAGTATTATTTTTAGACAAATTCTTATTATTGAAAAATTTTTCAAACGAATTTAACACATTTTGCAAAAAGGTTGAATTTTATTGTTTAAGGTAAGTAAAATTAATTTGGCTGCTGAAAAAATGCGAGCAAAGAAACTTGATGAGCCTTTGATATTCTATATAAATCTTTATTATCTTAAATTCACATGCTCAGATTTTTTCCTAGAGAAATATTAAGGGCTTCAGCGCAATTTGACCTTTCATGACCAAAACATCATTCCATATATGGCCGTCATCTTTACTGTTAAATGTTTATTATTTATTTAAAACACCAGCTTTTTGATAGCTAACAAGAAAATATGTTAAGTAAAATCGTATGTCAAGTTTCAATTTGCAGTTTGCAAATCGTATAGTTTTTTATGAGTTGGTGTTTTGGTTAATTTACACATCAAATATCAGTCATTATAAAGGTTTGACGCCACATATTCTGCAACATCTGTACAATGAGTAATGAAATCATCTAATGAGTATAACGAAAGTTGTTTTTGTTTATTGAGTTTGAATGAAAATGAGAAATTTTATTTCTATAAGAATAAACAATATAAATTGTCATTTTTTAATGAAAATTAGAATTTTCAAATGGAAAAAAACATATTTTCCCTACAGAGCTAATTTCCAATGGGCGACGGATTTGTCCGATGAAGAAATTCTAAATAAAAAAATGGAAATTCCTAACGGAAATGAAAAAAACCTCAATGCAAAACTGAAAAATCTCAGTGATAATGGCATATTACAAAAAGTCGACGAATGATTTGCTGCTTTTGTATTTTTGAGTAAAAGTTCAAGATTGCCGTTAAAATCCTCTTTGATAGCAAAATTTTGTTTACAAGGATGCGTCTATTATTTATGTTCAACGTGTTTGCAAATGTTTAAAATTTGTAGACTTAGACTATGTCAAATCTTAAATAGAAATATAAACTGATAAGTTTCGGCGAATATAGGGAGTGCGTAGGTTAAAATAATACAAATATCATATGTCTTATCTCTTATTCATATAGAAAAGAAGTTTGCATTTACAAGTCAAACACTAAGCTTGCTTGGTCTTTGACGATGCAAAATCATCTCTTAACGAGCTAAACAAATTACAAAAGAATGAAAAATGAATTCGCTAATATAAGTACATAAACAATACAGTATAAGAAAACGATCGATTTAAGGTTCTAAACTTTGTGACAGGAACACAAGAAATGTTGTGTTGTCAACTGTATTATTATATATCTATCACCACTATCCTCAGATTTCCCGTTTTGTTGTTAAATAAAAATTAAGCAACATTAAGAAATTTGAAATATATGGGGCATGTCGCCATGACCTTGTGCAAATTTGAAGATTTTGAGCGATTAACACGTTCCACACAAATGTCCTATCCAACCTTTTGAGAAATCTAGTAAAAGATTTGTTTGGATGTGGCGATGTCTCCCCACTTTTACCCAATATCTCTTTGAAATTATGAATAATTTTGTCATTGATCAAACAAAAATAGTCTGTTTCATAAAAGATTACAGGTGTTAATGAAATCTAATGACTGAAAACATCTTTTTACAACTAACTTTGCATATCGTGACTATTGTGTTACTGGACCTACATCATCAAAATACTGTATCAGTTTACTTGCTCAATCCGTTGATGGTATCATTTATTATTTCTTCGTCACTATATGATATATCGCAGACGTGTTTGGCGCATTAAGTGTTATTGTGTTGAATAATTATGTTTCAAATAAACTGCATGGGAAATTTTTCACAAAGAGATATCTCTACTGTATAATCAAGATTATTAGTTAGTATCCTTATTATCCAGATTTTGGGAGCACATCATTTTAAACTATAAGTGTATCAAACGCATGACAGGACAGGATCAAATTAAGACACAAGAAAAGTGCCAAACTGATCCTCTACCGACATCTGAAAATGATCTTGATATTGAACCACAAGAGTACCAATCGCTGCTCGCAAAACAAACATCAGACAAGTCTTTTATGAACCTAACTAATTATTTGGTTTCCTGACGAGTTTCAACCAAAGCTTTAAAATCAAAACCGATTATTTCAGCAATTTATGCATTTCTGTTACATTGGGTTAGTTTGAACGACCTAAATGTGTTAAATTTTTTCTTGTTTATCCGTCTGCCAACCCATCTGAATACCATATGGTGTCTAATGAATTTCTTTGACGATATTTCATTAATTATAATGTTTTATTTGATATTTAAACTAGACGATACAATATCACTTTAATCAAAATTGGAAAAAAAACAAACAACAACCAAAGAAAAAAGAAATAAAACAGCGTCTTATTATAACAAAATAAGTCAAGTTATAGTTTTGTCATGGCGAAGTAAAAAACAGCAATAAATAAATGACATCATCGTCGTCTTTATTAGCATTGCCAGTTTATCATACATGGTTTACGGATGTACTATTTAAAGTATTACAGAGATATCTTCTTTTTGTATACATTTTGTTTTGTATATTTAATTTTTATTAATCTCTAGTAGGATTGGGTGAATTTCTGTTTGATTTTAATAGTAAGTATTACTTTTTTGCTTCCTTTTATTTCTTCCTTTGGCCTCTCGTTTGGGGTGGGTTGAGATCCCTCTTAACGCATTTAACCTCACCACTTGTTCCAGTGCAAAGATAGGAATTGTGGTCATAGGTTTGCCTTCATGTCATGTGTTTTGATAGATTTACATTTTTTTATATAATATTCAGTTAGGAGCAATATTATTTTACGTTTACACGTATTTTATTTTGGGCGATTTAGACCTTTTCACAAGGAGTGGTATTCAAAATTTGTTGAAGGCATGGTTGAGTCATCTATATTCGATAATTATGTTTTTCTTGTGGTTGGAGTGCAGTCTGACATTTACATAACATCTTTTCATTTTCTTATTTTCATAATAGAATAGACTGACGGTATAGCTGTTAGTAGCTCTAATTAAGTGTTTAAGGTGGTGCACTCATAATTTGTTTAAAAGAAAGTATATATAGTTTTAAATATTGGTTTTAGTTATTATTTAAAAAAAAGTTTAATTTAAGCATGGTGCTCTATCCTATTATTTACCCAATTATAGTAACGTAGTTATTTACCTAAAATGCCCAGTACCGCTGATATTGCCGATTTAATGTTATATTATGGTTGGTTACAGAAAACATTTATCGCACACAGATTTTATAACAGTCAATTGACTTGCATTAAGATATTTATATCGTGACTATTGTGTCATATAAGGTAATCCTTAGCCATCGAAATGATATATTGGTAGGAATCTGCTCCCGGTATTATGTAAGATTTCATAAACTGAAAACAGCAGAAAATTTAAACTCGTTTTATTCAAAATAGGAAGGTGTTTCCTTGAAACAGATAAAAATTAAATTTCATTACTTTGTCTGCAAGTCACAGATTTGTTCTTTTTAAAAGCATAACATCTAAAGTAAAGACGGAAACAATCACTCAAAGAAAAAAAGCTAGCAACATTTCTATAACATTTCTATGGTACTTCTATATATATTTTATTTTACAATCATTGATTTTAATATTGAATTTTTCAACATTATTAGCGCGTCAAGCTAGGTTGGCAAAGTACATGTAAGGAAAATGGATACAATTAGTATATACTGAGACACAGGTTAAATTTAAAAACGAATTATCTGACCCAAGCAATAGCAGAAACAGATACTGATTTTAGCATTTAGAATGGTAATGAGAATTGTACGTTACAGGAACATAAGATTGTCTAGGAATTTAAATTGCTTACCAGGTGTTCCAATTGCTTGATTTATTGAATGAATGTTGCTTAACGTTCAGTGGGCAAATATTTCATGCATATTCAGGACAAGAGTGTATTAATGAATATTGATGAATGAATCCTGCTTTGTATTTGACCGACACGCTTTGACGGATTTTTAAAGTGCTACAGTCAGCAGGAAGACATGCCACTTTACCAAGACATATTACTTTGATTCTGGGCCAAGCAGTCCTTGCTCTCCTTCCAAAATGCTGCGTGCTTAATGGAAAAGCAGCAAATGTACCATTTTTAATATCTTTGGTTTGAAACGGCCGGGGATCTAACCCAGGACCTTCCGCAATCGAGGCGAGCACGCTTACCATTACACCACCGAGGCGGTTGTTCCATTTACAATTTTTTCAGCGTTACGAACATTACAACTACAATAAGCAAAACATTGTTCAACTTAAACCCATTGAGGATATAGAAACATTTGTTTTTTAAATCATATTAATAATTGTAGCCAAAATATTTGTGGATGGTTGGTTGATGCATTTTTAAAAATTGCCATCCTTCATTATGGAAGTCCATTTGTTTTGTAAAAAATGCTCCAGATATTAATATAGGTTTTTTCCACATTTTTCGTTACTAAACACATTGTTATGAGAGGAGAGCCCCAATAACAATAAAAATTTGCCAATAAACAAATAAAAGTCTTGCACCATCTCCACCGTTTAAAATTTCACCCTGTGACCTTGGCATTTAATCTAGAAAATCAAAAGTAATAACTGACAAATGTTACCGATGAAGGACATAACTGAGAAATGTTACCTATGTAGGACATAACTGACAAATATTACCGATGTAGGACATAACTGACAAAATGTTACCGATGTAGGGCATAACTGACAAATGTTTCCGATGTAGGACACAACTGACAAATGTTACCAATGTAGGACATAAATATAACTGACAAATGTTACCGATGTAGGACATAACTGACAAATGTAACGGATGTAAGACATACTTACAAATGTTACCAATGTAGGACATAACTGACAAATGTTACCGATGTAGGACATAACTTACAAATGTTTCCGATGTAGGATATAACTGACAAATGTTACCAATGTAGGACATAACTGACAAATGTTACCGATGTAGGACATAACTTACAAATGTTTCCGATGTAGGATATAACATACAAATGTTACCAATGTAGGACATAACTGACAAATATTACCGATGTAGGACATAACTGACAAATGTTACCGATGTAGGGCATAACTGACAAATGTTTCCGATGTAGGACATAACTGACAAATGTTACCGATGTAGGACATAACTGACAAATATTACCAATGTAGGGCATAGCTGACAAATGTTTCCGATGTAGGACATAACTGACAAATGTTACCGATGTAGGACATAACTGACAAATATTACCGATGTAGGTCATAACGGCTACAAAATATTTATTAAGATAAGTTTTGATATAAATCATAAGCAAAGAGTCCAGTGTTGATACAATAATAAATAAAAATCTAAAATCTTAAAATAGTGTTATAAAAATAATATTTATAGACAAGTTTGTTTTACGTAACTGATAAGTCAGTCTATATGGGTTGCGTTTAAATTTAAGAGCTTTTGAACAACATTTTATAAAGGTTAAGCGTAATATCACATTTTTATAGATTTTCTTAGAAATTATTCTTTTATATCTATGACAGAATTTAGTAAATGTTTCAACCAATTTATGGTAACAAAATCCTTTATAATTTGCTGGTAAAACACATATTTTTTAATAAAAATTTAAAACATCGCTGCAAACACGGGCAAAACAAACATGTTGAAAAATATAACTATCAGAAAGCCAAAATGGACATCCCTCTGAAAGAAGTGTAAATTTAGAATTTCACACATTTGTTTTATACAGTTGATATTTAATTATTTACGAAACCCATCCTTTATACAGTACACATTTCAATGCATTCTTTTTTTATTTTCACTTTAACTTGTGTAAAATGTCATGTAAAGATATGATATAATAAGTTTTTTAAAATATTCCTCATTACAAAATTGTAGGAGAAGTTTACCAAAAGGTTGTGTTGACATTTAAAATTACTTAGGTTATCTTCTACACTTGTATAACTTGGAAAAAATTAAAGATATAATTAACAATATTAACAACACAAAGGGAAAGTCAACAGAAACGGCAATATTGAAAACACGATGAAAAGAGACGGAAAATGGCATAAACATGTATACATAAAAAACAAAAAACAAATACAAGACCAATATTGACCCCACAAAAAAACGGGAGTGAACTCAGATGGTCCGAAAGAATAAGCAGTTCTTTCCATTTTAAAAACACCCGCCGTATTGTCCATTTTCCAATCCGGTATTAGTCATTTCAGGGTAAAGGGTAAAGTTTCATGGGATCACAACCTCCAGGCGGAGAAAGCTACAGCCTATTTTTGGTTTACTCCATAACATCACAGAATAAGGTCCGTCTTCATCTGTGAAACGGATATTCCATACCGGCCGACAAGTGGTGTCGACCGTAAAATTGCTGGAGTGATGACTTCAACCGAGGAGCAACATATACCTGTCTGAGCAGCTGTTGTGTCAGCAGCTGTTGTGTCAGCGATCCAGCGTTGCCTAGGACATCGCTATATTTGACATATGCTTTTGAATACAGTATGAGCTGGGAGATGTATACACCATATACATGTAGCGAGGAAGCTGGAATGTTACTGCCAATAATACCACCTTCACACTCACGGATTTTTCTTAGGAGTCCTTACGGATTTCCAACTCGTAGTCAATCGCAAGTATCTTTAAATCACTCCTCGGTATCCGTTAATAACTCGTCATAACTTGCACACACTCGTATGAATCCGTGAAAGTTGGGGTAAATTTTTTGACATGTCAAAAATTAACTCGTAAAAATCCATAAATCGTAAATTGGTCGCAGTGAATCAGATCGTTTTATCTTGATTTGAGAGTTCGTGTGTTATTGCTGTATAGAATGTGAAAAAGTCAAATGTTTTGAATCTGATACAAAAGAAAGAAGAACTTGAATTTAAAATTATTCACATCTGAATAATGCCACTTCTTGCATAATTTGTGGCGGCCAATCTTGATAGTAGTTAGAATTGAATTTAAAAGCTTTGAGACTAGCTTGGTGGAACATATGGTAGATCCAACATTTAAACACTGCTGTAAGGACACTTGTGTAACTTTGCAAAAAAAAAAAAAAAAATTGCGATCGTGTTTTTTATGGCGATGTCGTCGTCGGCGTCTTCTGTCTGTTGACAAAAAGGTTTCTGCAACTTATCTTTTGATGGGATGAACAGATTCTTTTGATATTTTCACACATTTTCCTAGTATGAGATATGGTGTTAGATTAATTTTGGACGTTCCAGCTCCCCCAGCTTTTTATGAGGGACCAAAAGGGACTTTTCAATATCTTTTTCAGTATTTAAAAAAATTTCATCTGATTTTAATGGTTTTATTTTCATTGTATTCCATGTAAACAAACTATCAAATAAACTCCTCCCCCATGCTCTATCTCTAACTGTGTTTGAGTTACATGTGGGTGAAAATTGGCCATGGACGCCAAAATTGTCAAAATTTTTAAATTTTCATCCGATTTTGATGGGTTCTTTTTTCCATTTGATTCCTTTTAAAAATGCAGAAAAGGTTACTCAAAGCATTTTTGTATATTTTAAGTTTTTTAAAATAAAAACGGGGTTGCGAGGGCCCAAAAAGGTCATTTTGTGGGGTATGGAAAAGTTTTATTTTTCGTCAGATTTGATGGGATTTTTGTCTTTTGATTCCTCTCATTGAGAGATATTTTTCTCTGTCTCTTACCATTTTTTAGCTTAAAGGGGTCAAAGTGGAGAAAAATTCAATTTTGTAGGAAAATTTGTTTTCATCTGATTTTGATGGGTTTTTTCCTGATCATTCCTTTAGAAAAATGCAACCAAAAATAACACTAGTTTTGAGGATCAAAATGATCACTTATCTAGTCATATTATGCTGTATCCAGCACTTTACTGTGTCCGGAAAGTATCTGTGTCGAGCACATTATTTTGTCCAACATATTATTCTGTCCAGCAAAATACTGTGTTCACACTTACCCAAATGATCATTTGTTCACCTTTCATATTTCAACATGCTGCGCTTGCGAAGCACCTCAGTTTGAATTTGTTGCAGCTGTAAAATTTGGATTGCCATGCTTACTCTTAATACCTAACCCATTACTTAAACAACTGATGTAAATTTTTTTGCAGACAAAAATGATATGATTTTAAACCTTATCTGCTGCCACGACAACATATTCGTCATGAATGATAGACAGAGTTTCGGCAAAATCTCGGCTCATGATGCTTAGGTCCTTTAAAAGGTATGTTTTGAGAGATTCGTATCTGAATGGGGTATTGGCGCAAGAACAGTCAATAGGTTTTGCCTCTAGGTCATCATGTATGAGATCAGGTAATACACGTGTGTAGTTGAATATCTTGGATGCAATAGGTGACGTACAGGTAAAGGAAATAATAGAAATGGATTGATCTTTGAAATTTGGTGGAACTTTGGCTGTAACAGATTTCTATTGTAAGCTATAGATAAGATTGATGGTGTTCAAACCTTTGTGAGCAAAGCCAAAAATGAGAAAAACAGCCTTTATGTGGTCAAATGCATCATGTGAAAGGGCAGATGTAAATTAAACACAAACGATTCCTAATCTCCCTCTGAAGTAAGAATTTATAGGGAATTTTAAACAGTAAGAAAAGGATTTTAGTTGCAAATGTTTCCGTTTGATTTCAAAATGTTTTTGTTTTATTACAATCTGTTTGGTAACATTTTATATTATATATTCCCGTTTCTAATTTTTTTAAATGTCCACAATCAGCTCTGTGCAATAAGTGTTCTGTTCTGTTTTTTTTTAATGGAATTAGTTTCACATTTGTTTGATCATTTAACAAGTTTACACACAAAATCTTTAATAAATTGGAGTCAGTGGTACTTTCAACAGAATATGAGGATCGGTCACTTCATTTGTACCACAGTCAGTGACTTACACCAACAATTACGATTTGGTCTATTTCAATACAGCTTACAGTTTCTACATTTAACCCAGTGTACAATAATTGACAGCTTATCATACTTGTGCTATCCAATGATCATAAAATTTCACAAAACATTTTTTTTCTCTTTCTTTCAACAACAAATAACGCAGGGATACATTTATTTACTCAATACTTTCTTGTTGATTTTTGCTGTTTAAAACTAGTTTTTTCCAGACTTTGTTGTTACAAAAATATAGTCTTTTTTCTTTTTATTTTTTACACACAAAACCTATTTGTAACCCATGTTTTATTTACCACATTATGTACAATTTTGATAAAAAAAATTATTTTACCTTGGTGAAAATACACCAAAGTTAAATTTCATATGGTTAGAAAACGTATTCATGTAAATTTTATAACTTGTTTCCGAATCCTGCTAGCATTCCATATCATATGTTTGACATGTTTTGTCATTTATTGTATGTTAACTTAAGAATAAATAATAAAATATGTTTACATTTACATTACATCACGTAACGTGTATCAGACACATTTATGTGCTTTATTTTGAGCGATTATCGGTAATTGTATGAAAGAACCCAAAGCGACTTACACTTGTTAACGTTTGATATTCAGTTAATTGATTATCTACGTCAAGTTGTATCAAGATCCAACATTTAATATCCAAAACCTTAGAATCGAATTTTAAATATTTTAACGTTCAAAATCCAATTTTGAAACGTTTCAACTTTTTGTTCTAACATTTAAATCGAAAATTGACACGTTTCAACATCGAATGTTGATTTTATTCTTCTTATCAATGTATCACAAAATACAAAATTGAATTTGATTAACTGTATGGCCATTCTGTAGATTGACAACTCGTCAGACGATCTCGAGGAGGTCAAAGTGTAAAATATCCGGTTAAATACAAAGACAATTCATACGCACAAACATCAAAACCAAAAACAATCTAAGTAAACAGGAGTCCAAACTAAGCTAATGGTTACCTCTGCATAAGAAGTAAGGCTCGTAAAAAATTTCGGCTTATTTTTTACAATGTTGAATGAAACTCTTAAAAAGCATTTATGTAATGCTAAGCTAAGCTGAGAATGCCCTAGGGGACTTCCAGTCCACCAGCAGTGACATTCACCCAGTGGTAGTAATCAATGTATCATAAAATAACAATTTGATTTTGATGCACTGTTTGGCCATTTCGCTTACTGACAACTCGCCAGCTATGCATTTACCCCAACGATACTTACCAAAGAAGAGATCCTTGACAATCATTGTTCAGTTTTGTTTTCTTTTGGAACTTCAAATAAAAAGGAAGAATTCGATCTTTCTTCACTTTTCTAGATTACAAAGCTTCTCAAGTATCCTTACAAGCAACGTTACATTGCAGGGTCTGCCAAATGTTCCACAAAACCTCTTTCCAGGTTAATGACAGTTATTCAATCAGCAGTAAAAAACGGGCTCCAGAGTTACTGTGGAACAAGTCATTCTATAGGTGGCGTGAATCAAATGTGGATTAAAAAAATTCCAAAGCTCTGTTAGAATATCTCAAATCAAGGTCCCTTTCCTCTTGCAATAGCATTATAACATTTGATTTTTTTCACACTGTATATTACTATTCAACATTAAAAACTAAAAGAAAAATTAAGGTGAGCCTTAGTTCACCTCTGTTTTGTTAAAAAAGATGGCAAACGCAGACACAAATATTTGGTTCTAGGGAGGGAAAAACCTTATTTTGTTATTAACCATTATAACAAAAAGAACTCTGAAGATGACATTTGCGGAATGCTAGATTTTTTGATTGACAACAGTTTTGTAATGTTTGGCGGACGTGTTTTTCAACAGACTGTCGGCATTCCAATGGGGACCAACTGTGCACTCCTTCTTGCCGATTTATTCTTTTATTCGTTTGAAGTTTCGTACAGAGCCTTCTACAGAGAAGAGAGAAAAAGTTAGTTTAATCTTTTGGTTTCATAGATGCTATATAGATGATGTCCTTTCACTGAATAACTATAGATTTGGTGACTATGTTGACCGCATCTATTCCATTGAACTTGAAATCAGAGATACTACAGAATGAGAAAGGTCTGCTTCATACCTAGACTTACATCTAGAAATTAACAGTAAGAGTGGGTTAAAAACAAAACTTTACGACAAGAAAGATGACTTTGATTTTCTTATTGTAAAATTTCCGTTCATGTCTAGCAACATTCCAACCGCACCTGTATACGGAGTGTAAATTTCTCAGTTGATACGCTACTCCAGAGCTTGAGCTTCCTATCAGGATTTTATTGTAGAGGGCTGCAACTGACAAGAAAGCTACTGAGGCAAGGGTTTCTCAGGGGAAGATTAGATTTATCACTCCGGAAGTTTTTTGGTCGTCATCATGATTTGGTTGAGCGGTACGAAATATCCATTTCACAAATGGCAATGGATATCTTCCTACTGTCTTAAATACAAATCCGCTCCTATACCGGTTGTGACTAACATCAATTGTGACTATACACCGGCTTTGTCTACTGAGTAACACGACGGATGCCACTAGTGGAGCAGAAGTTGCTTACCCTTCCGGAGCACCGGAACTCACCCTGGTTTTGTAGGGTTCGAGTTACTCCAGCTTTAGTTTTCAGTGTAGTGTTGTGTGTTCTTTATGTGTCTTTCGTTTCATTTTGTTGACCGTGATCTTGTCTGTCTTCCGACTTAACGATTTCTGCTGCCCTTTTCGAATTCTTTAGAATAGAATACCTAAAAATTTCAAAATGAAATTTTTCATCATTTAAAGTCAAATATGGAAATGTTTGAACATCAAACATTCAAATTTTTTTTGACATTGTAATTTAAAATTTAAAAATGTTAAAATATTTGATATTTAAATTCGATTCAATATTTAAAGATTGTTTGCTAGGTAAGGACCTTAATTAGTACATATTTTTTCTTCCGATCCGATCTTTTTTCATTTTAAATTCACAAAGCTCAAAGTTGACACAAAAACTGCTCAGACAGGGATATGTTGCTCCTCGACAACACAATTGTTTGCCGGGTCACAGATGAAGACTGATCTGTTCATGTGAAGTTGCGGATTAAACTAAAAACTGGCTGTTCGCTTTCTCTGCTTAGAGGTTGTGTTTCCATGAAACTTCCCCTTTACCCTGAAATGACTAGTACCGAATTGGAAAATGGACAATGCAATGGCTGTCTTTAAAGATGCAGGAACAACTTACCCTCCGAACCACCTAAGTTCATCCGTCTCGAGATAGTCGTATCTTTCGACTTTCTCCGTTAGAGGCTTTTCGGTTTTCTTTCGCTTCCTCAAACTTAAGAGCAATAATAATTTAAATATTTTTCATAATTTCCACTTGAAAATAGTGCATTTCATCAAAATTATAAAAAGCCAAATGCTTTTAGGCAATTTTTGGCTTGAAAACTATAAACACATTCGTTTCTGTCTTTTTTATCTGTTGATGTTTATTTTTCTTGTAAAAGAACACGTTATGTTGAAAAAAACGATTGTAAGAGGCATGTGCTCTATTTTGTTCCACCTTAATTGCTGGTATCTACTGATATTTTTAAGTAATTCTTTATTGATGCAAGCCAATCAGGATTAGTACAGTTTACAATGTTGTTTTTTTTTTACATACAGATTACATGGTTTATATGATGCCTTGTGTATTGAAACATACTTGAAATTAACTATGGTTCTAATCATTGAACATAAAGAGTGGATTACTAAAAAATAGGAAGGAAAAAACTGTAACTATAGAGAGGTAATACATGTAGATTTTTTGCCAATAAGCTCAGTGCTCACTCTAACACATACACGTATATACCCATGCATTCTCATTTCCCTTGTGTAATTTTCCATATTTATTTCACATTGGTATAATTTTGTATTTACAAATTACAAAAAAGTAAATAATAAAACGGGTGCACACTTAAAATGTGATGTGCACTCACTTCTTAATTATACTGTAACACTTACAAGTTTCGCCATCATACATTCCTTTAAGAGCTCACTCTCCTCATCCTCAATAATAATATTTTTAAGACCCAACCATTTAATCTCAATTTTGCTCTCAACTACAAGGGACTTGTACCAAGAAGACGACGTTTCTTATGCTGTATGATAACATAAGCATTTTTATGAGACCATTAAAACAAAATAAACCATAATATAGGCGACAGGTGTAAAAATAATACTTAGCCAGAACAATGAACATGTTTTCACAAATATCTAAGTTCCCTAACAAAATCTTATCAGGCGACCAAGCTGTTGTAAAATCACAATTCTCTTTCAACTGGTCAGCTATTTTGAGCCAAAATTATTTAACCATAACACAATTCCAAAAAGATGGAAGATTGTCGCCTTTGTTTCATTGCAAAAAGCACACAATTGTGTTTCTTTTAGACCAATTTTATACAACAAAGCATTTGTAGCTAAAATTCTTAGGTTACTACTTTATTGTTTTTTTGAGACTTCAAATGGAATTTGGTAGATGGAATTCCAATTTTCAACTTCAGTTTCTAATTCTTTACACCATTTTCTTTGTTGTTTTACTGGAGTTCCTATATATTTCGACGAATATTTTTTATAGAAATACTGACAAGATTTTTTATTTTTACAAATTCCAGGTTTTCATTTGTAACTGATTCTAATTTTTGCCGAGAGTCTAAAGGCATCGCTCCACGTTCTGGGTTTCATATGCAAAATTGGCTACAGGAGATAAACATCTATATTAAAGATATTCTTAAAACTTTCAAAATCTTGCCAAGCAAATCAATAATGTGAAAGATTCCAGCACTGCACCAGTTTTGGTTATATATAAGCTTTTTTTATTTTTAAATTTTTGTTGTGGTTCCTACCAAGTTTAATCAGTCATCTGTGATTCAGTATTCTACACTGGACTTAAATGACCCAAATGTTTTTACTGTCAGGGAAATTCTTGTAAAAACACCTGTTATATTTTCTGGTTATTAAAAAATACTTTTTTTTTGTTTCTTCGATTTTCTAAAATTACACGAATCAAACCGTTCTTTTCGCGTGTAGTGTAGATGGAAGTTAATTATTCGGTAGACGACAATAGTAACATTTTCCACTCTACGCGCTACAATATAGTTTTGCCATGGATGAAACACCTGATATTACATGATGAACCCCAGTGGGCATTAATAAACTTAAAAAATATCGTGAAAAAAAAAAGATTTCAATAGTCACAATATATTAGGGAATTCCCAGTTTAAAACAAATCAAACTCACTCAATACGCTATAAAAAACAAGACTTTCAGATGTTTATCATACCTTTAATTAAGTTTTATATTAAGACATAACAGCAAAAAAGGGATCAGCGTCAGAAGTCAGACATGATCCGTCCTTAAAAAAGTTTAAGGTGGACGTGATTTATAGCATTTTGAATTCGGACTGTTATAATAAATTTTCACTATTCTTATACATTAAATGTGAATAAGTTTCACTTTCTCCATTATCTCTCTTTCCTTATAAAAGAGTTATGGCCATTTTTCTCAGTATTTGGTGCACATGTAGGGCCATTTTCTAAAAGTTGTTAAAAACGGAAAATTTAAGTCAATATTCTGAACAAATTCTCTTTGAATGTGCAAACCTTATTCACAACATACATCAAAATAAACCCTCACCTTATAAGGGAGAAGGATAAAATCACCCAAACCTAAAAATTAAATGGAGATCATTGTGTCCAAATATAATAGATCATGACTATTACAGAACAGAAATTTTAAAATCTGTTTCTGAACGACGCTGACTACAGAGCTACATGTATAACAAACTTTTTATGGTAGTACAGAAATCATTTGGCATTTTCCAACCAATTTGTTTAAGTTACCACCATCAATTAAAGAAGTAACGATTATCAGCAAGTTTATTTGTATTCTAATTCGTCATACTATAATACCTTCATTTACGAACTGATTTTAAGCATGATTCGTGACAAGCATCATAAAAAACGTGTCTAATCAAATTTACTAGCACTTTCGTGATGCCAGTGATAGTATGGAGATCAGAAAAGGAACAAGTAAAAACGTCAGAGAATGCTAAGTGTAACATGTTATATGGATTCAGTGTAAAGTATTTTAACATGTGTAAACTCAGCAGAAACTGCTTTAATTAAAAACCGGTTGAACTTGTTAAACTTGTGATTTTGCTGAAAAATATAGTATAAAGAAACACATAATTTGCTGTATATTTATAGAACTTAATGGTGTTTTCGAATGCATAATCTAATGATTTTAATAGTTTGAAACATCCTGCTAACATAGGTAAAGTGTTTGTTCAATTAGACCCTAAAAATTTAATATTCAAGTTTTGTCGAGTTAAAACATCATATTATACTTTCTAAATGTTCATATTTGAATAACAAAGCTTCATCCTAAGAATCCCCATGACGGCTATTTTATTCCTTGATTCATCTTAATTTTAAAATGATTGGATACGAAATACATGTCAGAAAGACACGATTCTCATCTTACATATGTTTATAACAAATCAAAAGCCATATTAAACTGTGTTTAAAGCGTTGCTGGGTTTCCTTCATCTGACACGGCATCGAACAAATAATAGGAATATTAGTAAACTTTATGATTTGTAGTTACATTCATGGAAAATCTTTATAAACAATCTCCTTGTACAATTAGCTTTGTTTGAATAATAATGATATTGATGGGCATTTCTCGACATTTCACTGCAACTTATTTGCTCGCAACAAATTTTTTTTCGAATTTAGGGCCGCAAATGACCCTTTAGTGATATTACGCTAAAGCACTTGTAGACAAAATACCGTTAAATGATTTCGTTACATGTTTTTTTCATGATCTTATATGAGAAAAATCATTAAATACATTTTGATATACCACTTAATAGTATTTTGTTTAGATCTGATGTGAAGAAAACTTAAGTAGAAATTTATTCATTCATTTTAAGTGAATCAATAAACTCTTACACAACAATTTAAGAGTAAGAAATATAGAGAACACTCTATGTATATATAAAAACATAAAAATCTCTTTTTGCGTGAATGAGATCGAGACGAAGTCGAGATCTATTCACGAAGAAAGAGATAATCATGTTATTACAAACTTAGAACATTGTAAAGTGATCAAGATACCTTCTGATTTAATTATTGCTTGATTGAGTTTAATCAAGAACTTTGATCTGTATAAAAGTAATTAGGCTTTATTGTTCTCCAAACAAATGCGAAAGCTTTTTATATCAGTCTTATATGGCTTTGTGGTCAAAGGTTAGTCTTTGTGTTTATTGTTCTGTTAAATGTACATTTTGATAATATTCAGTTAAAAGCAGTATTTTTTTTTACACATACACGATTTTTTCCTAAAACAAATCAATTTGTTCAACATTCCCTGTTACAATTTACCTCAGCCACCAGGGAAGAAACTGAGGGTCCCTGTAATTACAGATGTCATTCATCCTTGGATAATAAATGACATAAAAATCTCCCTTCATTACCTTAAAAAAATTAAGCACCATATATAACTATGGAGTTATGACTACATCATGCATGTATATGAAATTTAAATAATACATTAAATTAACTTCATACCTCACACTCACCAAAATTTAAATATCACTACTACAATAGAAAATACCTGTGGTTTATGGCATGTTATTGTTTGCAAAAATTTGACATTTTTCATTTAAATGCTATAATTTTTATTTAAATGTAATGTTTTGTTATTCAAATGGTACTATTGGTAATTTAAATGCTATATTTTTTATTCAATTTGTATATTTTTTCATTTAAATACAATATTTTTTATTCAAATGGTATAATTTGTCATTCAAATGCAATATTTTTCATTCAATTGGTATACTTGCATATTTTTTCATTTATATGCAATAATTGCATCATGGGAAATCTTTGACGTCACAAGGTCAAATATGCAACAACGTTTGTTGCAAATTTGAACTTGTGATGCCAAAATATTATTACATTTAAATGACCAATTATACCATTTGAATAACAAAATATTGCAGTTAAATGAAAACATATAACATTTAAATAAAAATATCAAATTTTTGCAACCAATAACATGCCATAGTGATTTGTACTTTAAGCCGTGTTGCGGTAACTTATTTTAAACTGGTCAAAGGACCACGTGTGTGTTGAAGTAATTATCAAGTGATGGTGGATATAATCTTCATGTGTAAAAGCCATTGCAAAAAAGTGGCCGATCTTTAAATGGTTTATGTCATTTTTGTAAAAATCAAACCGAATCTTTGACACACCTTTTTTTACAACTGCAATGCAGTTCAACAGTTATGGAATAAAATATTTCGTGTTTTACAAGACTATAACTGAATTATTATTTCGGAAAATGTTGAAATTAAAGAAGAAAACATTTTATTAGGTTTTTTATGAAAATGATATTATTAGTTCAGAGGGGGTTAAGGTTATATCTACAGTA
>JARWCS010007583.1:0-17314 GCA_034783895.1 Geukensia demissa
TTCACCAATTCTCAATAACTTTTGATGGAGACTTCACATGTACTAGTTATGGCTTCACCACTTCTACAATAACTTTTCATAGAGACTTCACATGTCCTAGTTGTTGCTCCACCACTTCTACAATAACTTTTGATATAGACTTCAGATATCCTAGTTGTGGCTTCACCAATTCTCAATAACTTTTGATGGAGACTTCACATGTACTAGTTATGGCTTCACCACTTCTACAATAACTTTTGATGGAGACTTCACATGTCCTAGTTGTTGCTCCACCACTTCTGCAATAACTTTTGATGGAGACTACACATGTTGTAGTTGTGGCTTCACCACTTCTACAATAACTTTTGATGGAGACTTCACATGTCCTAGCTGTTGCTCCACCACTTCTACAATAACTTTTGATGTAGACTACACATGTCCTAATTGTGGCATCACCACCTCTACAATAACTTTTGATGGAGACTACACATGGCCTATTTGTGGCTCCACCACTTTTACAATAACTTTTGATGTAGACTTCACATATCCTAGTTGTTGCTCCACCACTTTTACAATAAAGCCAAACAAATCTCTTTCCAATACACATCATGTATCACCATCATTTTGTTTGATAGGTTTATTATGTCATATGGTTTCATGACCTAAAGTATTGCCATACAGTAAATATTCGATGAAGTGATTATCAATAACCAACTTGTACATGCTCTATTGAAACAATGTTTACTGAACTTGTTATGTTTGTATACCTTGGCAAGAGCAAGAAGTTGATAGACTTTTAGGGCCTGTTCACACTAGGCTTAACTTAATCCAGATCAACTTAAGCCAGTATACAGATAACCTGATGGGTTCACACTAGCATTGGGTTTGTGGATTAATTTAATCCAGATTAAATTTGAAATGTAGAAATCAAAAGATCATTAGTAATGTTACTAATAATGACGTCATATTTAATACATCTGCGTTCACACTACAGTCAAACTGGATTAACTTGATCTGCATTAAATTAATGTGGATTAAGTTGATCTGGATTAAATTAAACCTAGTGTGAACACAATGTGACTAACCACATTTACCTGAGTTAATATGGATTAACTTTTGTAGTGTGAACAGGCCCTTAAAGTTAAAAAGTTAAATATTATAACAGTGGCACTTTAAAATTTTTGGGGTGCAAAGTAATGTTCTTTGCTTGGTAGTGCATTTGTTTAAAACCAATTAATTTTGATTGACTGAAATAGGAAAGTTTGTTACTGAAGACCATTTAGTGGTAGATAGTGTTATTTAACAAACTTATTCTAATGGTTTCTGTAAGGTGCAGTTATACACCTAACATGAATAATAATAAGTTAATTATAGTTAGTCTTTCAACTTATAATTGGAAATTTTATCCTTATATTTTAAAATCCTCTTTATACCATTTTGATGGATATTACATATAAATAATGTGACAAAATATGAAAAAAAAACTAATATAACGTAGTCATATGATAGATATTGATTTAGCTTGTATAAATTGAAGCAAAATTTTATGAAGAGAAAATTGGAAAACAATATTCTTATGGTCATGATTACAGTAATATAGGTCAGATATATGACTTCCAGGAAATTAATTTATTTATTAATTTTTAAAATTAACTTATAATTCTGTTTCAAGTGTAAAAGAATTTTTGATTAACTAAATTTACATGAAAAATAAGTTAAGTATTCAGTGGTTATATAATTGTGGTCTCTAATCAGTAGTCTCATCATGTAGAATTTCAAACAGTTCCTGATTACTGGATAGTTACCTCATGATTATGGACAGTAAGTCTATGTGTATTGTCTGATTATGGACAGTAAGTCTATGTGTATTGTCTCAGTTTGATTATGGACAGTAAGTCTATGTGTATTGTCTCAGTTTGATCTTCCTCGATTATGGACAGTAAGTCTATGTGTATTGTCTCAGTTTGATCTTCCTCTATGGACAGTAAGTCTATGTGTATTGTCTCAGCTTGATCTTCCTCGATTATGGACAGTAAGTCTATGTGTATTGTCTTAGTTTGATCTTCCTCCTATTGTGATCTTTTATTTGCCTCAGATTATTGGCTGTTTCCCCTCGACACTGATGTGCCAAGATAACTTTAATTTACATTATTTTCCCTATATTTTGCATTTGATATTGAATTTTCCCATTTCTTCAATATTTTGCAAAATTTTCCCAATCACAAGGGAATAAAATAAATAAAATATCCCATTGATATCTTGGTACATCTCATTGTTATTAATAGTATAATGGTACAGTTCATGTTACATCATGTGATACTAATGGTACAGGGATTTATTGTGAAATATTGCAAATAACCTTTTGGTTACTTTCTACTGGAAATGTAAATTGCTATACCTGTACAATAATACTGTTACTTAGTCTGTGGGATATCTCTGTCAGGTCATGTACTTGTCCACCCTGATATACTAGGTAATATCAAATCAAGGTAAATGTTTGACAGGTTCTTTTAGGCCTTGGATTGGTAATCTGAAGAGTTGAATGGGTATTGTTTTGTTCATAGAAGTCCAGCTTCAGTGGGGGCTAATGTTATTTGAACTAACCAGACACAGAAAAGTGCTGTTTGACATTTGTTTTTACAAATCTCAAGTTAATTAGTATTTAATTATAAGGTCTGTAGGATTGGGTCAATGTTGGTAGTAAAGGTGAAATACCCCCACAATTAAATTTTATTGGGATGATTGAAAAATTGTGAAAAGTACTTGAACTTTACAATATATATGAAAACCAATACAATAATCTTATCAAGCACACATATTAACTTCTGTTAAATTTTGACAATTTTTTTGGTAAGATGAATTTTTAAGCCCCTTCCTTTGGTGGAATGGGAGTTTTACCCTTGTTTGTCTGTCTGTACTTGCCTCCTATAATTTTCATCAAAGATCTGTTGGTTTGTATATGTGGGATTGATTTGATATTTGGTCTGCAGCATCATCATGGTAGGTTGTACCCTGACTTCCCTTTTCTGGTCTGTACTATGTTTACTTCCTGTTTGTCAAGACATTGATTGAATTTTCATGCTGTAAAATTTTCGTGAAAGATTTTTCAGCTTGTGTATGTTGTATTGATTTGATATTTGGTCAGAAGCATTATCATGGTGACTTTTACTGTGTCTCCTCTTTTCTGTCTGATGTACTGCCTGTTTGCCGAAACTGGACATCCCACCATTGACTCTTTTTCTCTCTTTTTCTTACTTTCATTAGGAACAGCCATAGATAATTTCATTGACAGTTGGGATGAATTGCAATGTCTAGATATTTTTTTCTTTGCTCTGAGGTGACACATCTGGCTTCACAGTAAAATATATTAAGCTGGTTTTGATGTTGACCGTTGGCCATTCTTCATGTAATTTTTTCTGAATAAAGATGTCTGTATTTGTAGAATGACCAAGATGAATATTGATTCACAAGAATGATGTAATCTGTCAGACCAGGGGTCACCACTCTGTAATGACTGGTTAACAACCTATACTGGTCATGGTGGTGACCTAAATTCTATGTTTTTTTTTTAATCATTGCCTTCTGCATACAACTAGATAGGGGATTACGAGCCCTTGGGATATATTTAAGACTGATTAGTCCAGAAAAAAGACTCTTAAATATTTATTAAGTATTATATGTTCAAGACATGATTGTAGAGAAAATTACAACTATATGAAGCTGGGATTTGTCTGTTACAGTAGTGTTTGACATTAAAAAAAATTGAATACAGTGTTTTAAACACATTAGAAACATCAGTTTTCTAAGGGAGAAAAAGAATTTTGATCAGTTGTGGAATGTTTTAATGGTCACTTAAGATATAATATGGTATTATCCTTTATTAGATACATACATTACACTGAATATTTGACTTTATTATACCTGACTGACTTTTGTTAAAGTACTTTATGATTATTATGTTAATATCCTCTAGCCCTCAGAAACTGAGATATTGTAGATGGGGTTGGGTGTTGGGAAGACTGATATAATTGTTTTTTTCTTCAGAAATCGTAGGTTATATGTTTCAGTATTGTTTCTAAAAAGAGTGTATTGGTATAATACATTAATCTAAAAACAAAAAAGACTTTGGTCACTGACATTTTTTTTTCACTACTTGATCAGAATGTTTGTTTTGCAGGCTGCAACCAAGTATGTCACACCTCCTGTTGGGATGTGGAATCGAAGACCAGTTGTACCCGAGGTAGACCTGGTCCCAGTGTTCCAGTACACAATACCTATGTTGTAAGTACAAGAGTGTGTTAAGTAGGTCAGTAATGGAAAGTAAATGATAGAGTGGTGTTACCACAGATGTTCCGTTTGAGGTCTCTTAACTTCCTTCCTGATAAAGCTAGTAAACTTGACCTTGTACAGAGCACTTTGTTTAAAAAGAGGGGACTTACAGTAAGGTAATTGTTTAAAATGATACAAACTGTTGGTCTTTAAATGGTAGATACAGATATGTAAATGAAAAGATATGTGATAAATGTCAGAGAGACTGCAATCCAACTGTAAGAAAAATAGAGGAAATTTACAAATCTAGAGGTCTCCATGATGCCTTCTTCATGGACCACTTTTTCTTGACCACTTCTTGTGAATCTTCCCAAACAAAAAATCATAGGCGTGTGACATTACATAGATGGTGAACTCCAAATAGCCTACATTTATATGACTCCTGTAAGCCCAGATTTATATACATATATAATATATGTCTATAACTGACAGCAGGTTACGTAATTATTAAATGAGAACCATTCCTCAGAGAACCTTGAGAAGTTATGGCTCTAGGTTATCTTAGGGCATTGGTTGTCAAAAAGAATAAATATAAAATATCTTCATTTAAGAAGTAATGGAGCACCTGACCTTGTGTTTTTTTTTCGTGTGGGGGGTGTTCTGTGTCATGTTTTGTTTGTCCTCTGTTACATTTTTTTATTATTATTTTTGGCATGGTCTAGTAAGTCCTCAGACTTAATAATATTTTTGCCATGGTTTTGTCTGTCTTCAGGCACCTTTAAACTCTTAGCAGAGTCAACAATTTTATGCTTTTTTAACATGTCTAGCACCATGTTGGTTAATAACTTTTCCCTAAAAGTCCCTGTTTGGCTTTAGCAATAAATAATATCTAGCAAATACAAAAGGAAACAGTTTGACCATGTTGGTTAACAACTATTTCCTAATAGTCCTTACAGGTTTAGCACAACAAAGAGAAACAATTGGACCATGTTATCTAGTGTATCAAAAAGTCCCTGTCTGGTTACAAGCACATAAAAAAGGGAAGCTCTAACAGTCAGTTTTATCATCAATGTGTTCCCTGTTGTGATTATAAATGTTCTTCATGGCGCAACAAACATTGTCAAATATATTCTGCATACCTCCTATGTGGAGGTTTAGATCGAGTGGTTAATGGACAGTTCCTGTAAAATGGACTATAAGGGAAGAGTTTTTAACCACCACTGTCTGTTTATTAGCTCCCCTTATAGTGCTAAACCTGCTGGGTGCTGAATCCAAACAGGGGTCATATAAATATAGGCTATTTGGAGTAAAGGTTAAAAAATTTGATTTTGCAGGAGAATTTTTATTTTTCCTCCAATTTTGATTAGGGTTTTTGCATTTGATTCCTCTTGAGAGCTTTCAGCAATATGTAAACAGATTTTCCCAATCTCTTACTTTTTTTTCGACCTGAAAGGGCTCAAATTTTGTATAATGTGAAAAAGTTTTTCCAATTAATTCCTCATGAAAAATGCAACAAAATTTAATCAAGCATTTTTTGTAGATTTACAGTTATTTGTATAAAAGGGGTAAAGGGTAAAAAAATAAGTGATTTTGGTGGAGATGAGGAATTTTTCATCCGTTTTGATGGGATTTTTTGCATTTGATTTTTCTCAAGGTATATTAACATATTTTCTCTATATCTGTTTTGGAGCTAAAAGGGTTCAAAATGTGGGCAAAATTCTATTTTGTATAATTTGGAAAAATTTTATTGTTCATCCAATTTCGATGAAGGTTTTTTCCATATGACCCCTCATGAAAAATGCTACGAAAGTTACTCCAATTATATGGAAAAGTTTTATTTTTCATCTGATTTTTAACATTACTTTACCATTGAGAAAAAGTTAAAAGATATCATAAGCATGTTTTATAATTATTGCTGTATACACACAGTGAAATGCATGCTGGAAAATAAAAATAATGCATGGTGTACCAGTCAGTGATAGCTCTAGTTGTTGGGGCACCTTGTAAGGTAACAAGAATGTATTTGTCTTGAGGTATGACTACATCAGTCGGAACATAAAAACTGTAGGTGTATGTCTTGGGACGGATTGTTACTGAACGTCAAATTTGCCACCCTCTACGCAATTTATGGTTGTCTTTATTGAATATATATATTGTCTATATATAATAACCTCCCAGATTTATTTCTAATTTAGTGATACATTTTGATGCCTAAACAATACAAATACAACTGTTCTGTTCACATACTATTTGGTAACATTTGAAATAACATGGTAAGTGTAAACTGTTCTAATTAGGGAGAGGGGGGTAGTAAGGGAGGGAGGGTTGTTCAGTAAATTTAAATGGTCAGTTTAAACCTTTCTTTTAGTTAAATGATTTGGAGGGTAAGGGAATGTTAAATCTTTTTCAATGTTTGTTTGCAATGAAAATTTCACATCACAATGTTACAATTTTAGTGAAAATTTTGAAATCCCTTTTGTAAGATTATGCAATATTTTTATAGAACTTCTAACAAAATTCTAATTGCCTGGGTTGTGTAATGATAAATGTGCTCGCCTTGATTATGGAAGCTATGAGTTTTATCTCAAACCAAGTCAAACTAAACACATTAAAATTGCTGTTTGCTGCTTCTCCATTAAACTTGAAGCAAAAAAGCTGTAAGAGCAGAAGGTGGCTGACCCAGAGTCAGAATAATTAATGTGTCTAGGTCAAATGTCAGGTCTTCCTAAGTTAAAAATCCAGCTCAGCATGTTGGTCTAGTACAAAGCAGGGTTCATTCATCATCACTCGTTAATATCCTCTCAACCTGACTAAATCAGGTTTATGGTAAAAATATTAATAATAATATAGTACATGTATTAATAAGAAAAAAAATAGATTTAATGTATATGTAAGAAATAACAGAAAAGAAAAAATATTGTTCATCTTTTTGTTTTCATTTCTAAAACATATATTTTTACAGAGATGAAGTTAATAATTTTGACAATATACTATATGATTGATTATAAAAGTATAAATTAATTTTGTCATATTTTTATCCTTCAGAACATGATTTATCTTAATTAAATGATTCACATCTTATATAGATGAATACCAATCATACAGGGCAAAGTTCAAAAAGTAGGACCAAGATTGTCTAATTGGACTACATGGAAAGATTTTTTTGTTTGGTACATTACTTTGGTCCCTTTTTGTCATAGTCTAGTTTGTATAGAGAGATATAAATTAACTTGATTTAGGACTATAGAATAATAACATGTTAAAATTCAACTACTCTGTCTAATAAATAACTTTTCTTTGACATAGTGTATAGCCTGTTACAAAAGAATGGCAGATAATGAAAATCTTAATGAATGTACCTTGTATCACTTAGTTGATGTTCTTGGGTCTTTACTCTAAAAAAACGGGCAATTGTACAAAATATGATATCCTTGCTCAGCTGATCACTGAAGTTAATGCTCACATAAACTGACCTTGTCATAAAAAACCATAAAACAAATGTTGCAATCTTCATCTTGAAAGTTGTCATTGGTACGTGAAAATACCGAAAATAAAAGAAAGTTTGAGGTGTACCTTTCTTAGGCTAAAATATGGAAATCTGATGCATTTCTGAATGCTGTGTAAGGCTGGGCATCATATGGTACACTGGATAAATTTAATATATTCTTCTGTATCTTTTTAGCCGATCGAATCCTGGACCAACGAAAATGTTGTTGAATGGATGGCATGTGTAAGACTATACAGATATGCACAGATTTTCAAGGACAACCAAACTACTGGCAGAGACATAAAAAACATTGATCCAGAGAAGTTGGGGGTAATTTTTGTTCTCTATACAGTCTGTTAAAATCATTTTTAGAAATCTGAATTGACCTTGCTAACATTCTCATGTGTATTTGTCTTTCCTGAATTCTAGTTTCTTCTTCATATCATGATGCCCACATACAGCTATTCTTTATTTGACCAAAAGGTGCCACATGCAATTATTTGTAAACAAACACTTATACCGTGTTCACACATATTCCACATTTATTTTCCGCATTGATCACGCGTTTTTCAATCGCGCGATCAATGCGTATTCAGCATCCACACTTATCAATTAGCACATAAATATATCTAGATTTGTTGTTCAGATACAATACGCGATGATGTCACATGATATTCGCGGGAAATTCGGCAAATTCACAGGATGCAAATAGCAATGGAAAACTCTGCATCCCTTTTCCATTTTTTCCAAATTTATCTGAACAAGAAGACCAAAATGAAAATATCACAGATTAAGATGATGAGCAGGCGTACGTCGAGGACAGAGAAAAAGACATTCTCATATGTGCTACCTGTGGAGCTGAAAATTCCAGGAGACATATATGTGATAATTGTAAGCATAAAGGTGGCATCAAGAATGCAAGACGAAAACAAAATCTGTCTAACATATCTAAAGATGGAAGAAATGTCACCGGTGTCACAGAGATCTCATTTGACATAACTCAGAATACCATATCCATAGAAAACAGATATGAACACTTGTCGACAAATCACACAAAAAACCTAACTTGCAGTGGGAAAACCAGTATTTGTAAATCCGAAGAGCGGCGAGTCAGTAGCGTAAGTTCTTCGCCATATGGGAATCAATTGTGGTATTAAATGGTAAGGCGGAAATGAAATGCATTAGATATTTGTTTGTTGTGACGGAAGACCACATATTCTTTACCAGAAACTGTTGAATGACTGTGTCATATGTGCTATATGTAACCAGTCATTTCTCACCAGGTCGGCTTACAAAGAGCACCATAAAAACCAGCAAACAAACCAAAGCCCATCATCGACTGGTTGTCTTTGCGGATTGGTTTAGGACATTACGAAATGAATATCATCAAGTTTTTTTTTAATTTAATTGGATCCCTTTTCTTGAAAAGATGTATGAAATTTTAAAATTCAACTCAGATAACGCAAAATGTTTTGCAAAAACTTGCAAAGACCACCATGTTGCTTGGCAACTACTTTTAGTGTTTCATACAACAGCTTTAAAAGAGATGGTGGTCCCTTTTTTCCGGTTGATGATTCAGCAAAAAGAAACACCGACGCCAGAGAAATACTTAACCTTCTTTAAAAATTATTATTATAAGTTCCAATCCCAGATGGGTTTATTTACATGTCAAATTATTTCGATTTTCACAGGCAATCATTAAGTTGAGAATGGGAATCAGACGAAATAACAGCGATCTTGTTCGAAGTGCCAAATTTCACCTGAAAGAACTTTTCTATGGTAGATCCCATCCTCATTACCAAAGTATTGAACTTTTTGACACCCTGCAGTATCATTTTATGCCGACAGAGGTCAAACAGATTTGGGATGAAAACGTTTCGTTTACAGTAAGCGGGAATGTCTCGAGAGGGCAAGATATGGATTTTTTGTTGGAGGAAAAAAATAGGGCAGTAAAGCAATTCATCCCAAGTGGATCTATTCCTTCTGAAGAGACATGGGATTCAATTTGTTGTAATTTGCAATACATCGAAGATCTCCAGAAGTTAGTGTGTTCCTGGATCGGAAAACAGAAGGAAACTACATATATGTATCAGTCTAAGAATATCGATATTGAAGATGCAGTAAACGCATTTAGACAAACACTTAGGACATATTTAAAACCGGAAAATGAAACATTTAATGCCTTAAATGGAACAAAACTACATCCTGGTCTACTGAACTTTTTGGAAATATCAACTTCAAAAAGGATGAATTTAATAAACACCACAGTTCTCAACGAAGAGCCAAATGTAATGATCAATCAAAATGAACCAGTTTATGTGTCAGAGGAAGAAGTAAATAGCCATCTCAATAAGCTATCCAAAGCAGACATTGTGCGCAAAATTGAACGTTTACTTGATGAGGGTCTTGAGGACAGTCTTTTGCAAGCTCATTATAGAAATGTCTTGCAAAGCTTAGATGTCGGAACGATGAAAAAAGATACTTACTTAACGATGTACTATGAAATTAAAGATATAATTGACAGTAAATGTAACATACAAGACGAAGAATCAAGTGATTGTGATGAATAAAAGTTATTAATAAAGATAAGGCGAGGAAATAACAGATGTTTGAAATAGCAATAGAAATATTCAAATAGCCAAAACACAATTCATTGTGACACTATAATTAAATAGCATGCATTCCATACCGTGAAAAATTTGTTTAGTGGAACAACGTCTGATTATTTGTAGTTACTATGCAACTAATTTATAATGATTGTTTTTAACTTCTTAGATAGGTTAATGCAAAACAATACGATTATAATTCAAATCACATTCTGATTAACGAATTGTACATCAAGACATAAACAAAGTGATAAGATAATTAATATATCTGATTTAAAGTTTGTTATTTTTTTTCAGTGTCCCTAGGTGAATATAATCATTGAAAGATTTATTTTCCATTAATAAACCTATTCTGTTTCATGTTTTTTTTTTAATTTCCCTAAGGATGACACATTACTCATATACGTAAAATGTACAATAGTTACATATGTAAAATGGAAAAATTTGATTTTAGGTACATGGATTTATTTGAAAAACGAAAATAAATTTTATTTATTGTATTTTAGGGTGGGCAGTGAGGCAATGGTTTCCCCGGATAAAACTATTTGTAAACAAAAGAATTATGCATCACCAGAAGATCGATACAAAGCTCTTATATCAAATGAAAGGAGAATTAAGAGTGAGGTAATACAGCAGATTAAAAAGCAGTTTATGAGACTCAAAAAATTGCAGGCTGATCCCGTAACGGCGGTATTTGTCGTGAAAGACGTGAAGAAAAATAGGAAAACAAAGCCAAAGTTTATGGGATCGGGAGAGTTATTTAACAATTTAAAAGAGTCAAAGCCTATTCTCAGCAGAGAAGAAATGAAGAAAGGAGTAAAAGTCGATTTGATATATCCATCGAATGATGATGTCATTCAGACAGTAACATTAGTTACTCCTAGTAAATTACATATCGGACCTGGACACTCAAAAAAGATAGCAGAGAGTCAAAAAAAGAAACTTGAGCAGGCAAAGACAGTGCCATCTATCGAGACAATATCAATTGGTAAGACTCTAATATTTTCAGCCTTAAATCAGAAAGCTCCTGTCTTGTTCACAATTTTTGCTTCTTATGATGGATAGAAAAGGAGGGCTTGTTTAACATATTGTAAACACACTTTTTTTTGCATGGATAAACTTATAATGCCTATGATTTAAAGTAAAAAACACTGTTATAGTTCTTGAAAATAAAATTGTATGTTTGTTATAGAAAGTGGCTTTTGTGCCAGTAAGGTATATGCTTGGGTACAAGGACAAAATAAATTTCATCCATCTGATTATTTAGATGTACATTATACAATGAAGCGAAAATATATTCAGAAACTCGTTTTAATCGAACGGCAATCAATAAAGATTACAATGCTGAAGCCAGATAAATATGTCTAAAAGATTTTAGCAATGAAAGAAAGAAGACTGTACTTCTGATACTTTTCAGATGTTGACACACCTATGAAGAGAAGTAGACAAGAGGGTGTTTCTGAGAAAAAAAGAGGTAATATATACCAGATATTAAGACGTGGCACCAAAAGTTTTTGGGTCAATGCTTCAACATTGAAGGCATGAATGAGAAAAAATATTTCTCCTTGTTTGATAAGGACTTTAACTTTAGACTATATGTCAATCACATCAGGACAGTCAGTTTTATAGGTTGCAAAACCTAGATACATATAGTACCAGGCTAGCCGCGGATCCAGGATTTTACGTTGGGTAGGGGGGAGGGTGTGGGCGAAGCCCCCCGGAAGATCATAAAAATCACGAAAATTAAAATTAAAAACGTTTTTTTTTCGTTTTTAAGGGGACGCGCGCCGGGTGCACACCCGCCTGAATCCGCGCCTGCAGGCCATTTTAACAATTTTGCGTTTTGATGCATGTGTAAATGTATAAATTGAGTGTTAGATCTACATTTATTAAAATAAAAAACATTTTTAATTTCTCTAACTTCAGACCCATGAAGCAATAATCTAGTTGTATTAATATTGGCATTGACGAAAATACTTTTTTCTAGGTTCCAAGTGTACAGGACAGAAGAGAATACAAAACCAGAAAAAGAAGACAGGTAATGCATAATGCACCAATATAATTATTTATTGGTTCATTTTCTGCAAACTTATACAATTCCAACAAAACAAAATGAAGCATCTTGTACAATTAGTTTGAAAAAAATCATGAATCAGGGGAAAACGGATGTTAAAACGGTCTACGAGATCGGTTGTCCAGTGTATGCAAATGATTGACTGTTCAAAATTGACATCAGTTAACTATATCAACGTTATGATAATATATTCGATACTGTTTACCACTGAATTATACATATGGTGTTGGCTTAAAAAGTCATTTTTATTTGTTTTTGGAAATTTTGCTTAAAGGGTACACAGTAAAAAGACGATACTATAATTCGAATAGAAGTTTAATGTTTAAAGATAGTTTTATGGTAAAACTGCTTCAGAAAATAAAACAGAAAATTGGGAGTCCCTTGCTCCTTCGTACGCCACGTAACAGATCCACAGATCCAGAATAAGATAACTATTAGGTTAAGGCAAAAAAGAACATGTACCATTTTGAAAGTGAATAGTGATGATAGTACATTAATTTTTTAAATATATAATTTAATAATTTTGTAGATAAAAAAACAGACAGAAAGAAAGCAATGGATGTGAATACTAAGCAGAACAGAAAAACTGCGAATAAAAGAGGTGAGGTTTATACAGATTGATTAATTGGTATGAGAACACTAGCTTCGTTTTAGCAAAAGTTGGTCTGAAATAGCTATTTTCCTTCATTCACTTAAAATTACAGTTATTTATTAAAAATACTTTATTTTAAGGTTTAATCTTATAGAATATCTTAAACTTATTGGACATGAACGTCTTCAATATTTCAGCACTTCCTGCATTTGTTTTAAATAAGAGGATGACTGAAAATCTATTATTACTAACACTATGCTGTGTCAATTGTCAAAGACTCAAATAAATTTCAGACCGGCGCATCTGTGTCACATGGACAAATGCTATCCTTTGTTAATCTAAAATTCATTTAATGATCCTTAAAATGCCAAATATTTAATGGGTCTTCAAGATGAATATAAAATTAAAATAGCTAATTTGCTATATTGGTAATTAATTGCACATTGTATAAAAATGTAGCTTCGTTTCCAGAATCACTTTTATCAGTAGCTAAATAGAGCTCTTTACAGAAGACAGCATTTTCAATGTACTGTTTGTTTTTTGTTTTTTAGATTCCGAAATGATGGAAGGGTTGGAGCTTTTACCAGAAGAGGAAGAAGAGGAGACTGCAAACAATTTTCATTTTGATTAAATAATAAAGCCACAAGTATGTAGCTAGCAAAGATGATGAGAGCTACATTATATAGATAATTAGACAAATGTGAACAAACAACAAAAGTTTTCTTATCTGATATGAATTTATTAATGACCTTTTTTTGGTTATGCTACAAATTAAACAGACAGTTCACTTGTTATCAATTTACGAAGCTAAGTTGGGGAGCACCAATTTGATATAAACGAGGGGGAATGGCAGAAATATGAAATTAAATTTAGGTGAAATGAATGCAAAACAGATATGATCAAATACAAGAAAAGGATCCAACGTTACTTCCGTACAATCAAAATATTTTACTAGTATTAATATGTAGATTAATATAAAAATATGAGATGAGGCATGATTGTCCATAAGACAGCCATCCACCAAAGGACAGTTGAATTTAAACTTCTTCAGACCCTTAACGGCCTTCAAAAATTAACTAGAGTCCATACCATGAAGGAAGCTGTAAAAGACTATGAAATACAAAATGTAAAACTGTTCATAAAACATGACAATCGACCTATTTTATTGAAATAATAACAATAAATGACTAATTCAACAAAGACAAACACTGATCTACATATTCCTAGCTTGCGACAGGCACATAAGTATGTGGTGGGATTAAACTGGTTGGAGAGCGCTCGACCTTCTCCTTAACGTGGGACAGTGGTGTGACAAAACAGCAATAAAACACACTATAAAAATCGGTAAAAATGGATTTAACACATGCGATAGATAATAAAAACCAACAACAAATAAAATTAAAACTAATATAGTGCTCTCAGTTGTTGTTAAAATACCAAAAGCAACCGGTCAGGAAACTAAGTTTTGCATACTATGGCGTCAATAAAATAGCGTTCAATTGCATTCAGTCTTTATATACCTTAAGAAGTCAAAGAAAAAATGGGTTGTTTAAATACCAATATAACAATATATAGACAGGGAGTAGAAAATGATATAACAAATATAAACTGTTTAGTTCCGTTATAGCTTTAACAAGAAAGTTAACATAAGATCTAATAAAAACAACCAACAAATGAAAAACAAAATTAATGATATGTTTTCGTCGTTAGATGAATAGCAGATGGAAGAATGACGCTTTAATTGTAGATCAATATACCTGCAAGTAAAACTTGTAAAATATTTTATATTCTATTTTTTTCAGGTGTCAAACTATGAGCAACTACGTGAAGAAAATTTACGAAAAAACCAGGAGTTTTTACAGGGCTTGAATTTTGTTCATGCTCTAAAGGTAGGTTGTAAATTTATTACATATGAAACATTACATTTGCATATTGAATTATAAAAACAATAGATATGAACTTAATGCCAAAAAGTAACCTATTCCGTGTTTTAAAAGAAACATGATAATTGGAATGTACAAATACAGGTTCAGTGCAATAACGAACTTTCCTGTTGGAAACAATAAACCTTAGCAAGAAAAGGACAATGTCTTCCATAAAAAGTTAGCTATTGTACTAATCTTAAATAATTATCAGTCAATTACTAGTGAGTGATTTTTATGCTCGGATAGTATTTGTCTTAATTATAAAGTGTCCTTCTACACAGTTTAAAACATCGTAGTCTTAAAGATACAGACAATGGAATCCATGCACACCTTGCGTCGAAAGGGCGGCCGGGGTATAGAAATAGGCCGTTCGGTTTCTCCGCCTGCAAGTTGAACCCCTGCTTCAGGGGCGTCCGTTAGTTCGAGCGGGATGTATAAATACTCGAACCCCCCTTCTCAATGGTTGTGCCGGGGAAAGAATAGGCACTAGGTATCTCCGTCCTTGGGGCACTAGTCCTCTAAAAGGGGCGTCCCTGATTGTGGGGGTGTATAAAATTTACAAACCGTCCAGAGGGAAACGTTATAGACACCCCGTGTTAGGAAATGCCCCGTCCTTAGCACGCTAAAGACCCCTTGTAACAGCTCTTTTTGAATGATCCGTAGGCGGCCAGTTGCAGGACTGAATTTTCTGCCCATATTCAACCCGCAATTTTTCCAGTGGCAGTCTTAAAGTCCCTCCCTTACCAGTCCCTTTGTTACAGTCTACATATTGATTTATTGTTTGCCAACATGTTTCCGTCTTGATTATGCATGACATATTTGCCACTGGACGTTAAACATCAATCAATCAATCAATCACCTTGCGTCGTCAGTATGTATCTACAGGTCTTTCGGTCAATAAATTACAGAAGGTTATCCGTCTTCATGTATCTGTGAATAAAAATCGAGTCACAAGATTTATTTTAAAATCCTTAATGTTTTATTTGTTTCAGGAAAACAGTAAGAGTAAAAAAACTGATGAGATTAGTAGGCCTGATTACCTTGTTAATGGGATATGGGTAATTGTAGCATTTGAGGATACATGGTATCCTGGACTTGTTAGCCATATCAATCAAGAAAACAAAGAACTGACAATAAAATTCATGCATCTTTGCAAGGGCTCCGAAGGAAAGTTCCAGTGGCCAACTAAAGAGGACAAAACTAAAGTTGATATAAAATTTGTAATCTTTGTACCTTTGCCACCCGTTTCTAAGAACAACAACAGGACATTTGAATTTGCAGGAACTGAATGCATTCAAGTATTATATGAAAAGTTTAAAGAACGGTATTTTGTCTAAACTGATGATGATCTGATAGGAACAAAAACAATATGTGGTATCCAGTGCAGAAGGACACATGTTTGATATTAAATAATTGTTTCTACGTATGAAGTGTTGCTAACATAATGATTTGAAAAGGAGTATTGTTTATATACTTGTACTTTATGTGATATTTGATATACATTATTTTGATAATCAATTGAAACAGCCGTCTCCTGACACAGTTAAAATTCGCAACGTCTTTGAAATTCTTTTTATGCGATCATTCTTTGATATTTAAAGAGTCTGTAGAATCTTTATAAATATATTATGTCTTGTTTGAATAAATGTTGACTTTTATTTTCATCTTTATTTTTTATTGTTACGGTTGGTTACCATAAACATTGTTTATAATCTAAGTGGAAAAATAATGATGCGAAGATCTTCCATGATAGATGTTTATATCATAATATGGCTATTTAACATATGCGGTTACGAAATCCTAATAATTGATTGAAAAAAATATCATATGGGCTTTGTCATGTCATTATATCTCGTATCAACCACAAGGCACAAAGCCCGAGAGCTTGATGATATGATATGAAATAACCCATATATCACATTATGTTTTTCACGTATTTCATATTTTTGTACATCTGTCAAGGGTATAATTTCAATGCTAATAATTCAAGTATTATTGACCTGTTTCTGATTGCATGATTGTTGGTTGATTGTTGGTTGCTTTACGTCCAGTGGCAAATATGTCATGCATATTCAGGACGAGAATAAGTTCAACAATAATCAATACCGAAAAGGGGTGGACGGGACACAACACGGCAAAGATTTTTGACTGCCACTGGAAAAAGGGAGTGATGGGTAGGAACTGAAAATTTAGCCTTTTGTAGCGGCATAAGCCTTCTCTTTTTCGAAAAATACAAAAGGAATCTTTAACGTGCAAGGAGCGTGGCACTCTCCAAACACATCACCCACTATGGTCCACGGCCAGGCTTTCCGTATTATAACCTGGCAACCCCTCAACGAGAGGGCCTCCCCTATCCGCCACCTGGGGTTCGCGCTGGGTCAG
>JARWCS010007690.1:0-17308 GCA_034783895.1 Geukensia demissa
GGATCAACCAATTCGTGATGGCGACCATAAAATTTTAGGAGGGACGACTTCAACCTTGATTGGATGTATCCTTGTTATAGTAATTTATGCGACAACAGCAATGCTCTCTTCAGAAAATCTTGATACTTGGAACAGGCACGCGAGTATCGAATCAACTGTGAAACATAAACCCCGTAGGCAGGGGAAGCAGGGGAAGCAGGAATATTGCCACATAAATATGGGAAGTTTACAATAGGAAAGTTGACGTTTGAAACAAGTTTTCCCTCTTGGTCAATTTCGAGGAGTAAATCTAGGTGTGAAGCAGATTTTTTTGAGTCTGTGGTCTCCTTAATTTCTAGTTCGCTGGGATATATTTGGTCGAGATGTTCATCGAAATTAACAGCAATTACAGCGCTGTTCCTTTGCTTGGAACTTACTTGTATATATGAGATATTTGTTTCATAAATATTTACACCATATTCCTTCTTTCTATTTCATTACAGAGTTTGTTTTTTGTGCTTTGTGGAGAACGTAGAAAATCTCCCCGTGATTGAATACGTTTGCTCTTATATTTTTCCAGTTATGGCTGATTTATTCTTGAGATAACTAGCTCCTTGTAAACGCCTTCATTATTTCTTTTCCGGCCAGTGTCTAAATTCTAAATTATCTAATAGTTCATCTGTTTATTAATTGCCACATTCAAGCTATTTTAAACAGCAAAATCATTTAACAAAATCTTGATGTGCCTTGTGTTTGTTTAAACGTTGTGTTTGATTTATAAAAGTTTTAGTGTCGGGCAACTTATGACAGATCTTGTTAGATATCTTTGCCCGTGCATATCTGTAATTTGTTAACCTTACCCCGCATTTGTGTGCTTCAATCCACTGATGTAGTGTCGCCGACATCTAGCAAAGAATACAACTCAAACCGGTGCTAGGGGCCGTCTTGAACTTACAATGAGGTGCAAGTTTTTACTCCGTGTTGAAGGCCTCACTGTGACTTTGATATGAAGAACAGCAATTAAAGAGCTTATCCTTTGCTTGGAACTTAATTTATTTTTGTGTCATGAATATTTACACCATATCCCTTCTTTCTATATTTAAAAAGATTCTGCAAGTTTTAGATTTTATGTTCATTTTAAAGCAGAAACTGGTTTTTGAGCAAATATTTTCTTGTTTCGATATATATGTTTTTAGATGTTTACAAACAAACTTAATTTTTTCGCACACATTTGTAGGAATGTTTTCAACTGGAAACGCTCAGTTTTGACCTTCGACCTGTTTTCCGACTAGGATGTCTTGATGAAAGTGTAAGTACACTTGCCAACCAACTACAGTAACCAATATAAAAATTATATCAATAAGAAGATAATGCATAGTCCCGCCTTGCAGATAAATTGCCAAGTTTCAATACATTTAGTCGAAACAGCTAAGCTGCATGTCCCCGCAGTAAACTGGTGTTTGAAAGCAAATGTGAATTAATGGAACAATGAATAAGACAAAGAATATGTTTATAATGGTGATATGAACCATATTTTGCGAAATACAATTTTCAAAATAAGGTGGCTGGGAATGACCATTGGATGCATATGGAACTTGTATTTTCATGTCGATTAAGAATATTAATTTTAGGATTGGAATCTGAACCGTTTTGGAAAAAAAACCTTTCAAATAGAGGGCGTAGGGACTAAACCACTGGATGCCCATGGAAGTTGTGTTTCCATGCCTACTTAAAATATATACGGTTTTTGGGGTGGGCATCTGAACCTTTATTGAAATAATTTATAATTTTCAAAATCAGAGGGTGGTGGCAGCCCTAGACACAAAACCCATCTGTTGATAACAAATAAGATATTAATATATACAATGTAGTTTATGGCTTGGATTCAAAACTGGTAATAATAATGATAATAATAAGATGAAAAATGAACCATTTAACTAATTTAACTATCTTTGTAACCAAACATCTGGTGGCATAATGAAAATTCCGAAACCTTTGGCACTGTCTACCTCTGAAATGCAATTACTGAGAAAAAAAATTTATTTCCGTCTTCCAATAACGACAGAGGAGTTGGTTGATAAAGAAATAATGTACCCCTAGACTATCTGTGTATCGCAGCCTCTGGAGGTATAATCAGAATAACGAAACTTTTGGCACAGTCTACATTTTGAGTGCTTTTACTGGAGTCAAGTTTCAGTTCCGTATTTCATAAAACCTGAGAGTTGCATACCAAAGGAATTACGCACCCTAAGGCAAATGAAAAATTACTAAGCAAAGTTTCAGTTCCGTATTCCATATATATATAACTTTTAAAGGAGTTGCGTAACAAAGAATAATGTGCCCCTAGGCAACCTGGGCATGATCAGATTTCCGAAACCTGCGGCACAGCCTACCAGTTGCTATTACTAAGTCAAGATTCAGTTCCGCATTTCATATTACATACCAAACTGCATGCCAGGGGAATTACGCACACTAAGGCTACCTCTTAAAGCCAGTCCCATGACGCTATTACAAATCCGAAACCCTCGGCAAAGTCCCCACCAGATTATAATCAATTACCAAAATTTCAACTCTTGTGACAGTGGTTGCTGAGAATAATCTGGTTATTACTCACTTACTTACATACGTACGCCAAACAGCAAAAAATCTAATCTGGTTGTAATAAGGTGACATGAATTTTAAAATTAAAATTATTTTGTTCAAGCTCTGTCAAAGATTCAGATCACCTGTTCAAACAGGATTCGGAAGAAGGCAAACCATCTCTCTTAAAGGTGGATGTTGTAAAACAGATCTCTGTAATGGAAAAATTAACAAAGTCGTTACCACAACAATAAAAACAACAACAACAAAAGCACCAACAACTCATCACCAGACTATCAGTACGTAGAAATTTTGTTGTTTTGAACTATAATTGCACCATGACATCTTGATCCCGCCTCCTTATGAACGTTCGAATTAAGGATGATCCGTTTAATTTCATTATTCCGTTGAATAAAAGGATCGTTTGTTCTAACAAATAAATTGTAGGTAATATTCGGGAAAGATGCTTATTTCATCGAAGCACCTGGCACTCCTCCATTATGTTCACTAGTTTGCGGAGTAATATGTTCTTTTACTCCATCGAAGCGCCCGGCACTACTCCCAATATAGTTACTAGTTTGCGGAATAATATGTTCTTTTACTCCATCGAAGCATCTGGCACTCCTCCTACATTATGTTCACTAGTTTGTGGAGTAATATGATCTTTTTTTGTTTCATTTTGCCGTTTTGTTTGTTTTTGTCTGTTTCGAGTTTGCCTCGCCCGTTCGGGTTATGAATTTCGGATCGTCTATATAGGTGATCTATAAACCTGTCCCAAAGTGTACTGATTCAACATTGAAATTTATAAGTTTGACATTGTAAGACTTTTTTTCACCAGCCTTTTTGGTAAAATTCAATTCTTTCTTGCATGACCTTTACAATTTATACTTGACTTTTTTTTTATTTTGCATAATATCTGCATTTTGTCACGATATAACAGGGGAGGATTCTAAGGAAAACAGGTTAAATAGAATCAAAGCAGTACTCTTCTGTGGATTCTATAGTGTTTATTTTGTGAATATTTTAGTGTGTATATTTCAAAGTTTTTGACTTTTTTAGGCTTAGGGGTTGCAGGTTTAAACGACGTATTTTGCATATTTTGGTTAGCCCTTTTTACATTGAGATTTCGATTAGAACAAAAAATATAAGTCTGTTTACTGTGTTATTGTGAATAGATTGTAGGTATTTTTATAAGACTTTTTATATAAATTGCACGGGAAAATATTTCTGAGTAAGCATTATTTTTAGCTGAAAACCATGCGGAAGGATCTTTAATCTTAGACATGTTTTGTTCTTAAGTGGAAACACGAATTATTCAAATTAACAAATTAAGATTTTACAGAGTGATACAACAATTCAAAATTATTTATATTTTCTTTTAAAAACACGTTTGCGTTTGAGTCTAATTTTAGCAAGATGAGTTTAAGTCAAATTACCATACTAAAACGATAGAATATGGTCACATTTATACGACGTTGAAGTCAAGTCTCTTGTAAAGATATGCAACGCCGAGGAGAGAATTAAGTCTCTGGTACAAGTTGTGCATTGTCGAGAAAATAGTTGGTCTCTGGTTAAAGTTTTACAACGTCGTCGAAAAGAGGTGGACATCATCTTAGACAGGAAAATAATGACAGCAGATAGGCTTAATTCATGAAATAAATCTAATTCTATTTTCGAAGATTGTGCTGTTGTAAACCATCACTGTCCAGAAGGATACGAGTATTTCCTCCATCAACACTCTTGTTTCCACGTTGGGAACACTAAGATGACACAGTCCGAAAGTCAGGTACGTCAAACATCCACATTCAAACTTCAAACACATGAAGTAATGGATACTTTAGGTACTTTGTTGTCTAAATCCAATGGACCAACTTAGGTTAATTGCACCATAATGAGTTTTCTTTTGAAATTATATAACAACTCTACCCGTCTACAAAGACTATCATCACGTTTTGACTTAGAATAGAGTTTTTATTACTTAGAATAGCTTTTTGGCTGTTATCTTGAAAATTATAGTAATAGGAACTGCAACACTGGTAAAAAAGATATTGCAACAGCAAAAATAACAAAAGGTACCAAAATGATTAGAACCTTAAATTGACCATATACTTGAGTTTTTTTCTCGTGATTTGATGTAGTAATCCATTTTTGAAGTCATTCGATATGGTAAGATCAAATACATTTCGTCTGTTTAATCAACATTTTCTTCTATTTCTTTTCACCTTACTTGTACAATACCAGGGTTACATGAAGAAGGTCTCATTTTTGTGGTAATATTTTATAGAATCCTAGTGAGAATAAAGGAGAATTCAAGCTTCCGATTTTTTGTTTGTTACATTTTTTCGAGTTTGTATTGACTTTTTTGTATTTTAAATGTTGAATATCTAGTATATAAAGTATTTGATCTTGTTACTACAGTTTTCTTCACTGCAAAAAGCAATGTCCAATCTATCTATCACTGTTTTATTTTTACAACAGAACTACTGCAAAAACCATTGCGGTAGATTGGCGGACTTTGATACAGAAAATGACTTAAAAGATGTATTGCAGCATTTGGACAAACATCGGCTAGGTTAGTTTGACGTTTAATAAATACTACACAATTTATAAAGGAAAATAAAACTAAGCTCAGTTTATGGTAAAATGTATAAATGTGATCACCTTTTGAAGTAAATGCAAAATGGCGACTTAATTAGTCTTTGAATTCAAATTATTTAGAGGAAGGTTTTTTATAGAGTTTTCGAATATTTAATATATAAACCATTTGGGATTATTAGTTTATCATTTATAAATTTAAGAGAAATCTTCGTTTTATAGTAAAAAGAATTGAAAGATATCAAAGGCCTTCAGACACCGTAAGGTGTCAAAAGAAAAAGAAGGTCTTGGTCTATAGAATGAATGAAAAGGAAAAGAAACATTACTTACATAAAACACTTTACTGAAAACTACTGAGTAACACAAACCCTATCAAAATGAGAGTGATTTAAGATGCTTTGAAAAGGTAAGCAACTCCTCGTTCAGTATGGCACTTGATGTTGTATACAGTTGTCAAAGCAAAGTAGGTGGTTAATCACAACCGGTTAAGGAAGGATGGAAAGATATCAGTTGTCATTTGTGAAATGGAAATTTCGTAACTGATAGCGACCGAAAAATTTCCGGAGTTACTTTAATCTCTTCATGAACAATCCTGGCTTAACACCATCTATCAATAAAATCCTGATAAGAAACACAAGTTCTGAAGTAGCATATCAACTGAAAAATATATACTCCGTATGTAAATGCAGCTGGACACGTTGCTATTGACGACAGTTTGAGCTAGCTTTTGCGAGCATTCTAAGTCTTTGGGCTTCTTGAATTAAGTGCACCAATTGGGTTGTGGTGTTAGTCTATCTGTTTTATGTTTTGTCACTGATTCCACATGTTAAAGGGGGAGGGTTTACTGTTCACAAACCGGTTAAACCGCGCCACATACTAATGTGCCTGTCCCAAGCCAGGAACCTGTAGTCAAGTGGTGGTTGTCATTGTTTAATTAGTCATTTATTGTTATATGTTCACCATTTTAGCATTAGATTAGGTCGATTGTCGTGTTTTAGGTATAGTTTCACATGTTGTATTTCGGGGCCTTTTACAGCTTCCGTTATGGTATGGACTCTGGTTCATTGATGAAGGCCATAATGGGACCTGTAGAAGTTTAATTCTACTGTCACTTGGTGGGTGGCTGTCTCATGGACAATTATGCCACATCCTCTATTTTTATATATATAACTGCAAGTTGACTATTCAAATGCTGAAACATAACTCATTGTATCCCTGACAACTGGTATTAAAATAAAAAAAATGTGTAGAGATATTTCCTGTTTGTAATAATCAAAAGATAAAACAGGCATATGTTATGAATTAAAAAATTTATCATGTCACAATTGATAAAGCTACATTTATTTGTGCCTGTTTAAAGCCAAGAACCTTGCCTGATGGTTTTTTTGTCAAGAGTTGATAGTTCGTAGTCTGGTGTAGAATAATTCACATGAGTCAATATCTCAATAATATCAAGTTATAATTATTACTATCATTATCGTTTGGACAAATGCATAAAACCTACCACATGTGAATATGTCTGTACAAGTGGGTCAACTATCTCATCCATAATTTCATCAAATAATTTCTTTTTTTATCTAGATGCATCATCTTGATATTCTTTCCCAGCTTGCCATGCTTAGGTTCATCACTCAATTCTTTCATACCAAAATGTTTTTGAACATATGCAAGCCAGTAAGCACAGCCTACTGATAGCACAAAATCTTCGTGTGCCTTAAAAGATACAAAAAGACAATTCAAGTTTTCGATACTCCGAATGTGCTTAAACGGATAAAACAACAACACATCTTTAATAGGAAATCTATCGGTTTTCATAAGAAATTTGTTTTTACAATATTTTTTTTCATTGAGTGTATCTAAGACAGGCATCTAACCATATGTAATTAAATGCTTCACAAGGTCAGTGGTGAGTTTTTAGGGAAAGAGGGGGCCCCCAAAAAATTCTTGACAGGATTACTGGTGAGGATCACAAAGTAAGTGTTTTTCATGATTTAACACACACAATTTTTTTTTCTAAAAGGGGGAGGGGGGCTGAGTCTGTCACTGAAAGACCACAGAGGTTGAACCTGAACAGTGGGGCAATTTTTGGGGCCTCTTATCCCAAATGATTTAGGTCACAACCCCCAATATCCATCCCAGTCTTTCTGTTGCACAATGACACATTGTGCAACAATTTCATAGAAACATACATTTATCTTCAGGTCATTTTCCTGACATTGAAATGTGTAAGGAGGACAATGGTAGAATGATACCTATATTACTGTGGTCATTACACGCATCTCCAATTCTTAGTTTATTAATTTATTAGTTCATCATAACAAGTTAATTCACACATAGAGTATACCTCAAATCTACTTTTAACATTTCCATTGACATTTGACCTCTGAATGAGTACTTTCAAGTGCTGTAGCGTTCCCTTATCCCTGCCACTGTTAGGTTTATAAAATCTCATGTATAATTTCTGAAAAACAAAAGAAATTAATTTATTTTGATGCTCATGATTTATATGTTATAATTGGTGTCCTAATTGGTGTTCTAGTCTGTCTGCAGGTGTGAGTGGTCTATTGCGTAGGGCTTTGGCCCCTTGAAGCCTCACTCTTGTCAATTGGTCACCACCAACAGGAACCTGCAGCCTGTCCAAATCACCAACTTTGAAGATGAAATTGACTTCAAATATGAAATGCTCTTAAAAACAATTTTACTCAGGATTGAAATTACATGTAACTATTATTTTTGTTTGAAAAGAGGTTTTGTTTTTACCTTAAAAGTCTAGAAGACCTCAGAGAAAACATCAGTTTAAAATGATAACATACATATGTGTATAGTGTACTGTATATTTCTACTGGTATATAAAAATAATCACAATTATCAGAGAAACAAAGTTTTTTTTGTCTAATTCCAACAGTTAAGGAATTTTTCTTCATTACTTTTACATGTACCCATTCCATTTTTAAGTAGCAGTGTTTTTAAGAGTCATTCTGTAATCTGTGAAACAATCCAAGACAGACTACACATTTTCATTTTTGTTATTAAGATCCAATAGTTTCCATTGTATTTCAGTGTCATTTACAGAGTTATATCCCTTAATTGTGCATTCTATGTAATCTTTATCTCCTAAGAACAAGGATTATATGAAAAGTCACATTCTGTGACTACACTTGTTGTATAATGTTTCAAACAAAATGTCAAAAATAAAAATATGAAGGCTTTTCAACTGTGAATGACAATTTGCATGATTCTTATCTGGAGTGCATACCTCTTCCAGCTTTTGTGTACCATTGCAATAATCCTCTCTCATATCCATCCATGATCTGAACACAATCAGAATAGCAGGCTTCATTTTTTAACATGATCTTTAACCAGAATATTTCAGATTTTGCTTTCATGGTCTCTTCCAATGGATGTGGGAAGTGTTTTGGAATAACAAAATCAATCCATTTAAAACCATCCATGTACTGAGCTGTAATTCTGCCCAACAAGAACTTGATTGATGTCTTATATAGCTTTGTTTCTTCATCATTTAGGGTAAATAGTTTCATAGATATCAGTTCATCTTCTTCGATGAGGGGTCTCTTGTCATCTAGTCCTGACAAATCTGCACTATTAGCTGTCCAGTCTGATGCAAAAAATGGTAATCCCTATTTTTGTTGTTCATTCTTGTCATTTGTTGTAACATAGATATCAAGATTATCACCATTAATTTTGCCATCTTTTCCAGAAGAAATCATTTTGACAATGTTATTAGAGGAATACTCAGCAAACTGGTCCAAGATGTTACGCTTAGATTCATCTGAAAGTGTGATGTGAGTTCTCTGCAATCGCTTCAAAAGCTACAATTTAAATGACAAGTAATAATAAAATTAAGTGCTAAATGGATAAAAATGTAACACTGCACACATGTATATACATAAAACTGTGAATCAAAAGCCATTTGAGGATTATTGGTTTTATATATTAAAAAATATAATGGAATAATTTTTTTTCAAATTACAGGGCCCATAAAGAGCATAAAAATTAAGTACAAGTACAATGATCGAAGTAATGGTGTAAGCAATAAGAGATTACACAAAAGTACTATCATATTACCATGAGCCTCAGTCTGAATCAGAGCTAAATATGTATAACAAAAACACATTGATATCAAATAACAGTATCAAGACCTGTTCTTTTTAAGTTCTCCATAATAGACAAGTTTTCTTGTGTTAACAACTCAAAAAATTTTAAAGATTCATCTAAGTTTTCAAAGTTCTGATATATACAAGTGTTAACAAGAGTTTTCAACATGTTCAAATAAAGCATAAAACATATAATGAATGAATAATATTTAATATAAACTGTTATGACAGATCAGCCTGGCCTGTTCGATATTGTCAATATAATGGTTTTTTTTGTTAAATATAATTTTTAGTGTTGCTTTCATCCTTTGTTAACCTGTACACCAAAGATCACTGACCTAGCATAAGGGGTTCATGTTGAAATAAACTTATCAGAAAACTTAACATTTAACTTTAACATTGAATTTTCTAACAGACCATCACTGAGGGGGTATATATGTAAAATTGGCATACATTTGTGATGCAATGATGGTAATGAATCTGTACACCAAATATCATTGACCGAGGGTTCATGTTTAAAGGAACTTATCAGAAAACTTAATGTTAAGTGTGTGGACGCCGCATTACCTTATTGTCTGCATGGAATCTTACAGTTAGAGTTGTATAAATTCTTTGAACAGCAGATGCTTTTTTGTTCCTGCAGTTTAATATCATCCCATAAATGGTTCCTACTGTTGCCAGCTTTGAGTCCACATCAACTTTGTCACCTACATGTACATGTAAATCAATTTAAGATTATTTAAATCAGGAATCAGTTGCTCACACACACTAGTATAAAGGTATTAATTTGAAAAAAAAATGTAGTATTGAATAGGTACACTGGTAGGGTTGGTCTAGTTGGAAAACTCTTTGCTTTATCAATTATAGAAGTCACACTTACCTAGTAACGTTATTTTTACTAACACTTACCTACAGCACATAACAGTATCTCAAGTAATTCTGGGCATCTTGTCTTCATTTCTTCTACTAACTCTTTAAACCAATTTCTCTCAGATAATGATTCTGGTTTATTATCAAAGACAATACTATGTCCAACTTTGCTCAATTGGGTGAGTTGTTTTTCAATAGAGATTGAAATCTCCCTTTTATCAGATACTGATAGCAAGTTTTCCATAGACAGTTGATTTGTTAATGATAAATCCTCAAGATCAATCTTTGTTGCTGTGATCTAAAGCCATAGTCTTATGTGATGTACTACATGTATTTTCCGCTCTTATAGAACAGTACCCATGATCACTTAACAAATCTGCATTGTCCAAAGAATATGGACTAGTCAATACATCTTCAAACTTTTCAGTACGACAGGTATTTCTATTGTCAGGAACGGATAAAATGTCATTGAAAAACAATTTAGTCTTAGAGCTTTTCTTTGATTTCACAGGTGCAACTAGATCACCATTAATGTCTAATTTTCTCATTTTTTCTATAGCTTTTACAAGTTTGTCAGCTACTGATTCTCTACAGGAAACTTTAAGAGCAGATGGGGGTGTAGTAGCTACCCTCTTTTTCCTGATACATAAATCATTAAAATTTTCGAGTCCACTTTTCTTAAATAAACAGTAAGTCTTACACATATTGGCACATTTTTCACATATATACATGAATCCCCTAATTGACTGTTCAATAGATATATCAAGACATTGCTCAATCCAGAAAACATAGTTCTCATTTGCTGCCTTGTGCTTAGTCAAACCAAACAATCTCTTGGTCTTATTTTGGCATACAAAACAGAAAATTTCAGCCGCTTTTACTGGCGTCGTTTCCATGATATATCAAAAATGTTTGCACTTTAGAAATATGGCTCGCTTGACCTAGCCATAGAGTGTACGATACGCTCTATCAATAAAACGTACATATCCGTAAAAATAGAATTAAAAAAGTTAAGTAATAATCTTAGAAAACGTCATGTTTATATTTATAAGCACACATTTTCCAATTTCAAATCCATATCATGGGCGCATCCATCTTTAAATGAATATTATACCTCTACATAGAAGATTTCCGAAAGTAGTTCCAATGACAGCTGACGTAATACAGACGAGGTTTGAGGAGGGTACGGACTCGACCGAAGTTGCGACGAGTGCACCTTGTCCTTCAACAGAGTTACCTTTCTTTCTTATTCTTTTTCAGCAGCATGTCTGTTGAAAAATCCTTAAACACATAACACATTACAGGGAGCCTTCTTTCTTTTTTTCAGCAGCATATGCGCAAGCAGGTTTCTGTTGAAAAATCCTTAAATACATAACACATTCCAGGGAGCCTTCCAGGCACTATTATCGCAACTATGTACTATAACAGAAAAGTAATCAAAAACGTCATTTTGTCAACGTCAACATTAATATTGATCTGATGACGCGACAAGTTTAACATTTTTGCGTTTGTTTAGATATAACTGAGTTTTTTTCTAAAATCCATTAACATGTCGTTTAAACTGTCGTTGACGTTTAACGTAAAATTTAGGGCATTGCAGCTCTTCTACTCCGATAGTGATATGAAATTAATCCGTGTACAATCTCTTGCATTTAGTAATTAAAAGTTAAGTAAGAAATTATTTCATGTGGGAAAATATCTTAGAAGTTTTGTGTCATTTTCAAAAAGATCACATAAATGTAAGTCATCTTGACGGCAAACACGTGATTTATTATCAATCACTGAAGTTTGTTAAACCCGGAACGAATGTATATTTTATTTCTACAAATGTATAAAGCATTGTCAATTGGATTTGTTTGCACTGAGTGCTTCCTATGCTCTGTTTAGATTTTTGACTCCCGATGTTTCGTTTTATGTTAATGTTAATGTCACAGAAGAACTTAGCTAAAAAGATATTCTCCGGTAAATTCAGAGAAAAAATGTGAACCAAACTTTGGGGAATGGTATCTTGATGGCCCTCTAAATAAAATGTGTTGGACATTCCATTCTGAAAAAAAAACAATGTTGATCAGTTACCATTTGGAGTTGCTGTCAGGCGAGCGCGAGCGGCTTCAGTGAGCCTCCGATTTTGTTCTTTTTATTTAGAAAAGGTTTTGTTCTTCACAATATTATAGAACAAGACAATTGCTTTGACGAGTTCCTTTTTAATCTTAACTATAAACGTGACATATAGAATTGACAACAGAGCTACCTAACTAGAAAATTCTATCGCTGCATGTTTTATAATTATTTAATTATCTAGTCACACTGTCTGCATGTACGAGACACCTTTTGTAGATTCATATAAAAAGAAGACAAATGGCATTTACTGAAATCTGTAATTTCCGTACGCGTCAACAGGCGTTGTCCTTGTGTGCCACCCCAAACCTCTCTTTTAGTTTTACTGATAATACTATATTGCCAAACTTGTTCTCGTCTTGAATATGCCTGAAATAATTAATCAATTGAATCAGGACAAATCGATGTTGTTCATTAGGACAGCCCTAGAGACCTCTAACATTGTCCAAGCCTTCTAAAAGCCACATGAAAATTGATTTCTTGTTGCAAAATTATTTTTTGAAAAATAAATCTGTTAATTTTTATTTCTTAAATATACTAATGTAGATAAATGACAAAGAATTCATTGCAGGAAAGCCAACCTCAGAGATAAATTTTAAATCTTATCAATAATAATGTCTATAAAAGCAGTGGTTGCTTATCATCTCAAGAAATGATAACGGATCAATCATTATTACCCAATAACCATTTTAACGTCAACCATTATCATTGTCAATTTGACGCTAACACCTCGGAAGAATTGTTTAAGCCGTGTTACCACTTATTTTCTAAAATAATATCACTTCCTGGTTGTAACATCTCTGGCACAAGACATGAAATTACGGTTCAAAATAAGCTGTTGATGAATCTAAATTTGTGAAATCTCAGAATTGATGATTATTAGTATTTACTTCCTCTTTGGATTTCCTCCTCATTTTAAAATACTTCTGACTTAAGGATGTTCGCTAAAATAACAAGGTTTTCAAAATGTCGTAATAGTGTTTTAAGACATTTTATATCGGAACAAAATAATAATACTCTGTGTCAGGCTTTTGTGGAATGTCCTTTTCGAGCCTTGTAAAATTGTTGTGTGTTTCTGCCTTTGTATTTATTTTAAATCAAAAGAAAGAATTATCCTACAGTTAACAATTTATTTTTCACGCTATGAAATAACGTTTTACATACTATTATCTGGCCTTGAATTTTTCTACGGAGATTTAACGTTGAGGGTCGGCCATCTTCGTTTTGGGCGGGAGCGCTTAAATTTGACCTAGATAAAGTAATTTAAGAATTGCTTACATATATTTTGTTCGGACATTCTCTCGCAATTCATATAAGAATTACTTTTTAATTTCCATTCAGGTGCGCCGCAAACCATTTTTGCATGTTATCTAATCCTAGTTTAATTACTTAATTATTACACAGCGTTGATAATGTGTACTCCCGATCTCGCGCTAGCACGTGCAAAGAGCCACTTCCGGCAAACAAATGGCTGACTTTAAAATGTTAAATCCCCGTAGAGAATTAAATACTCAACAGCTTAATATACATCGTGATTGCTGAAAAGTAGTATTGCAACTTACTTGCACTTTTTTCATTCTACAAAATAAAAAATACACTATTTTAAAAGACTACGACAGACAGTTTTTCTTTCATAACGTTTTTACCCGTTCCAACAGACGCTGACATAGAGTATATAAACTTTCCTGTTAAGTTTAGCAACTGTTCAGCCGCACCAGCATTTGGATTACATATATCTCAGTTGATGATATATTCCGGGAATGTGCGCGCTGGAGAGATTTCATTGAAAGACGTTGCTGCTGATAGAAAAGGTTTCGGTTGGAAAGAATTAAGGTTATTAAGGTTATGACTTCAACATTAATTGCAAGGTCATTATCTTGACTTGACGGACCGATACGTTATATTCATTTCACACATTACAATAGATACATTTCTGTAGTCGTTTCTTTCTTTTGGTAATTTTACACTGAATGCGACAACCATTGATTGTTATTTACCACCGACACTTTGACTACAGGTATAACGACGGAGCAACTAAGTTCGACTTCGCTTTGATAAATTAAATGTGTAGTTTTCTGTGTAGTTTGAATTACTATCTTTTTTTAACTGACCAATGGATTTTTGTCCTCTCGTTTGACATCTTCATACAAATGATACGGTTTAATACGGAAAATGTCGTAGAGAAAAATTATTCATTTGTCATCTGCCCAGTTCAAAATGTGGCTGTCCATTAAAGACTGAATGTTGCTCTGTAAGGCAGATAAATATATAAAACAAATTGTACGAATGTTTATCCATATAAATTAAAATAAGTTACCATGAAAATGTCACTTACACAGTGATATGTCCCGGATCACTCCTCGTTTTGTAGGATCGATTGTTTGGCGGTCACAGGAATGTAAAAGACGAGTAAAGAACGGGGAACGTTACTGCTGATAAGATGCGTAGAGCATGGTTTCCAAAGAAGACATAAAATAAGTCAAATTGATTCCAAATGAATACGGAATGAAAAAAAAACAATTAATACGGAAGTAGAAACATAATAAATATGGAAAAATACACATGTAATGAAAATATGTTCCAGAATACATGTGTTCCCTTTTAGATATATTATATCTTATGCATTTTATATTATATAATAATTTATTTGATTGATCTATATCATATACATGTAATAATATTATATTTGATTGCCGTATTTTAAAACCGAATCTCCCTAAAACCACGGAATGCATATAAGGCTAAAATTTAGGTCGTCCCATGATGGATAGAAATTATTGTCCATGAAACAACCACCCAAAACGTATTCATTACAGCTATCTACAAGTTACCCTGGGGTCTTCGATAATGAACACATACATACAGCCGTATGGTAAAAGATCCCAAAATAAAAAGTAATGATATTATGATGTAACAACTATCGGCCAAATAAATTTACAATACAAAACCACTAGCACTTGAACATTACATCACCGGCACCCGCTGGCTCCTGCCTTGGGACAGGTACATACAGTACATATTTGTGTGGACTCAACCCTCCTCGAACCTAGGACAGTGATGTGATAAAACGACTTAAAAAGAAACTTTAAAAAATAGGTCTTTTTACGTAACTTCTAATCTGTATTGTTACCCGTGATTAAACACGACTTTTCGTTAGAATCTCTAAAGCATCTTTGCGATAAAAATTTTAATGGATCACATATAAAACCATGCGTAGGTTGTATAGTAAATTTTATGAGTAACTTAAACAGACAGGTTAAGATATAAATCGTTTAGTGTTTCAGATTGTCTGCTCATTAACGGCGCTTTTACCAAACATTAAACATGTCAGATCAAATTTGTCAAGGGCCCACGTTTATACAAAAAACGTCAGTGTATCCGAAGACCGACGGGCGACTACGTTACGTTCTTCGTCCGAGAATAATGAACGAGTCTTTGTCCTAGGTGAATAACATAATCCCATCGCTTGATTGATTGGTAAGTGATTAACGCCACGTTAGTAGTAATCCCATTTCGTATTTGTTTATTTTTTGTTTTGTTTGTTGCAAAAAAACAAGCAATTTTTTAAGGAACAATTATATTTTTGATCATATTACGTTTTTTGTAAAATTTGTAAAATACATAACCCACTTGATTGCACTAAATTAAATTAAACATTTTTCAAGGGGCATAACTATCCTAAGAATAAAAGAAGATTTTCTGGTCTTTTAACGGCGCTCTGATTGGTCAATCCGATTCACTGAAAATTCATTAATAAAACGAGAAACTATGACAATCACCATAGTTGAATAGCAAAGAAGAAATGTAATAGCCCTTTTCGATGATGCCAATTCAGAAAACCACATGGAGGGTTAGACTTAACGCCAAAAAGATGTCAATTCAGAAAACCACATGGAGGGTTAGACTTAACGCCAAAAGTCCTTATAGATTTTTAGTAGGCTTTGTGTTCACCCTATAAATATAAGCACATTACGGGAGTTTATATCAGAGATGATACTGAATATAAGTACAGATCACCATATTTAATAACTTTGAACTCGTATAATGGACTTAACTGAACTCAATAAAACGTTTTACTGAAATCCCATCTGTCAAGAATCAGTAGGGTTCGTATTGAATTTGAGATTCACCAGGAGATTATGATTTATTAAATTTCATAAATTATTGCTGAAATATAATATACAACATGACGAAATTGTAAGATTTCTTTTGAAATTAAGTGGTAGTGAAAGGTTGGCTCTAAATTGCGGTAAATCGGTTAAGATTCCTACAATTATACAGTAATCTATTTATTCTCGCATTTCTGTTTCTTTGTTAAAGTTTCCGTTTAATAAAACATCTGATTATGCAATAACCTTTAGTGCACGTGAAGACGGCCTTAAACCGATTTAAATAAAACCAAAGACTTATAAACACGAAATTTAGATAACTTTTATTTTAGCCATTTTTTTAGAAAAAGAAGATACGCACAGTAACCAACATGTGCAGCTATATTCAAATTTATCAAAACAGTCTGATTGGCCCTGCCACATGACTGAGGTCCCTGTCCTAGGACTGGGTCATGTGGTCCAGAGGATTGCGTTGTTTGTACGTTTATGTGTTACTTATTTTACATTGTATACTTATAAGTCGATAGTTATTACATTTCAGTGTGTTTTATTTTATTTTTGGAGCTTTTCATAGTTTGCCTTAGGGTGTGTAATTTTGTTGCCTTTGGACAAACCTTAGCTAATACTTCTTCTGCAGAAAATTGAAGGATAATATCCTTGTATTAAATTACCATATATTTCAAACGGGCTGACAATTCATAATTTGCACGTGAACACATTAATTTGTTTATGCAAAATTAAACTTTTTATTATAGAAGTTTCAATTCGGTTGTCATTTGGTGGATGGCTGTCTCATGGACAATCATGCCACATCTCTATTTATATACAGTTTTATTATTTTTCGCTGTGTGTGTGGGTTAGAAATTACGGAAAGGCCTTGAAAAGTAACGCACTTAGTAGTGGTCCCTGCCGTCGGATTTGGCTTCCCATTTCGATTTGTTT
>JARWCS010007797.1:0-17306 GCA_034783895.1 Geukensia demissa
TTGGCCATGGTCTTGTCTGTCTTCCGACTTAACGATTTCTGTCTGCCCCTTTGGTATCTTCGAATTCCTTTTTGGTCCATGAATGTAACTAGAAATTCAAAAAGCTTGCCATATCTTTCTATTTGTATCCTCTTGACGTTTACCCGGAATTGAGATTTGGGATTCCACGACAGGTATTGCGCGCAAGACAGGGAATGCTTACCCTTCATGAGCACCTGATTCGACTCCTGTTTTATAAAGGAGTTCGTGGATTCCAAGCTTTTGTTCTGTTTGTTAACGTTTCATTCTTTAGTTTGTTTCAAATTTGTCTTGTCTCTTTGGACTAGGCACTTCTGATCTCTCGCATGGGTATTCTACACTGGACTTTAGCATGTCTGTTGCAGGTAAATGCAGAAAAACGCTCTTCATGCAGTTAACGTTGGCTTTTGGGGGTTTGTTATAAACGTGCATATAAGTTAGATCATGCCTTACTGATATTTATCTTATATTCTTTGAATTCGTCTAAATATAATAGCAACTTTCAGCTATGAAGGTTCATAAAAATAATTTATTAATACCACTGACTAATACAAATATCAATTGCGAAGTAATTACCTTTCGAAGCACCTGATCCCAGTCCTGTTTTGTAAAGGAGTTCGTGGAGTCCAAGCTTTTGTTAGTTTTTGTTTTGTCTTTTAGTTTGTTTGGAATTTGTCTTGTCTATTTGAACTATGAACTCCTGACCTCTCGCATGGGTATTCTACAGTTGAATTTCAATAAATTTAATTACTGAACGGTAACTGAACGTAAAATGAATACTCCCAGAGTTTTTAGCCTACAAAATCTGTAAGTATTGGAGGATTTAAACTCTGAACACATAATTGTTACATATGGGTTGTTTGAAAAAGAAAAATCATGTGAACATTTCCACTTTAAAATATCAAAAACGAAATCCAAAATATTTTTTTTTCAACATTGAAAATTTATATCCCATTTCAGCTGTAATATTTGAAATAAGCTTGTATAATCCATTTCTGCCATAGTGCCCCGCCTAAACAATAAGATGACCAAAGTGGAAACAAATCTACTACTGACAAATACAAAATTGTGAATTTTCCTAATCTTAACAAGCACTATCTGTAGTTAAAATATATATATATATCTTCATTTCTTTTTCAGTTTTAAAGCATGAGAATATTTGCTACTGGACTTGCCCTGATCTCATGTGAATTTATCACCCTTTACTTTTCAAGGAATCTTTTATTTGGTAAGACGTTTTTACATTACCAGTAATGGACCGATTCAGAAATTCAACTTCGTCTTCGTAAAACGCGTTGTGCAATCTCAGCGTCCTCGTAAATGACATCTTAACCAATGCAAATTAATCAAAACAATGACGTTCTAGAATTCCTTTGCATTTCTGAAACTGTCCATTGCTGTAAGATACAGAGCTAGCATTACCTATATATTTAAACAAAGTTTTCACAAAGTTAGTGTTACAAGAAGAAGGGTCTGTACATGTAAATGTATATTTGCAAAAGTTACAATTATTGATAAATTAAATTTCAATGTAGATGGTGGACATGTAACGTACACAAACATGATTGCCCGCGCAAAATTACAACAAAAATCTGTCTCTCTGGGTATGTTAGAATATTCAGTTTTCTTTCTAATTTTTTGACGTTTTTTAATTTGCAACGAGAAATGAGAATATGAATATTCAGGATTGTTTATGGTATTTACTCACAAAAAAAGACTCCTTACAGTTTTAAACAGAACGGTCAACTAATTTGTTTTAACAGCAGCATAATCGATATTGAAAACATGGTGAGTCAGGGTAGGCTCTCAATATAATCTCTACAACGCTCGTCACAGTCAGAAGTATACATTTGCGGCAAATTTTGAGAATTTAGCGAAAATAAATCTTAGCGAATGAAATGTGTTTTTGTCCTGTTTTTAAAAGTAGTTAACAGTAGTTTTGGGAATTTTACATTTGAAGATTCCATTTCAATCCTTTAAAATATAAATGCACCAATGATTATAAACCATTTTCAATGAGCTATACGGTCACTAGTCTTGTTTATTTGTTTATATCTGCAAAATAAAAACTTTCGCTGATATTTTGTCTTGTTTAATATCTTTTGCTAAACCTGGACATATCTTAAGACTTATAGCAAATTATAAAACAATAATTTACTCAACGTCCAATGAAACATGAAACTAGTTTTTGGAAAATTTTCGCCCGGCTGTTAGACTGAGCAAAACTATAATTGCCATTAGTTTTAACTGCTTTGTTCCATCATTCACTTTCAACAATTTTTCCTAAAGTGTGTCAAGACGTCACTGAATGTAACAATGACGTCATGACATTAACAAATTATGGTTTAAAAGTTCCAAAATATTTACAACAATTTGGTCATACAGATAATTATAGTTTTTCTGATATTATAAGCATCGTAGTCTCTCTGCAGGTAAGTGAAATACACTTGAGATGTTGTTGCAATGGTAACATTTATTGCTACACACAATTGCATGAAAATATTCGGTTATCAAGGTTGTCTTAACAGTGAAGCCTCATTGCTGATTCTTAAAGAAATTATTTATATTTTCGCAGTTTATTCCCAGTCGTGTCCTACCACAGAACGTAACTTCACAGCCAGTCCCACAGAAATGTTAGCAATTACGTCACCTGGTTATAATAACGGAGCTGGGGTATATATCAAGTATGTCTGACCATTTTTTATTTAGACTGGTTCGCTGAGATATATCTTGTCTTGTTACATATTTGAAACAAGGGTACTTTGTAGCCCTTATGTAAGGGAGAGAACCGCCTCTTACTGTAATCGCAGTTACCTGACCAAAGTTGGTGGTTCTCTCCGGGTACACCGGCATCCTCCACCAGTTAAACTGACCACCTCGATATGACTGAAATATTGTTGAAAGTGGCGTTAAACCCCATTCAAAATAATATGTTTGATCAGGGAGACTATCTTCCTTCTTAACATCTGGTTTAGCGGGTTGGCTAGTACACAGTTAATTTCACATCAATACGCCGTCATCTAGAATTTGCATAAAATATTTAACGATGAACGTGAACAGTCAAGAGCAATGGTTCCTAAATTTCCAAAGTTTATATTTTTTAACTAATTCCTAACCATCAGTTAAGTGTATTGAACATTTTTTTTAAAGAATTCAGCATAATTTGCAAACGTTGAATTCTGTTGCTTAATGAAAAGAAATCCCTTGATTGATGGACAATATCTAAGTATAGAAACTTTTTGAGACTTTGTGGTTATATTCAATTTTTCAATATATTTAATCCAAATTAAAGCTCAGGTTTTTTCCCGGGCAGATATTACGAGTTTTGGAGCTAATTAGAATTCCCTGACCTCTTTCCATATTTGGTAGTAATCCTGCCTGATAAAACATCATACAATCAATCATTCAATATTTATTATTATACATTGTAGTGACATGGATTGCTGGTGGATAATAGACTCTGGTTCTGATGATTTAAAACTACTAATATTTTTAAAATACGACACATCCTGTCCTGGTGACGTCATATCGTTATACGATGGTACGTGTTAAAACAGCAATTATCATATATTTATAGAAAAAATTTGGTAAAATTGTATCCCTTGATAAAACTTAAAACGAAAAATTTATAAACGGGTTTAAAATACAAACATCGTTAGATCTCTGTACATGTTTAGTATCTCTTCGGGTTTAGACAAAATGAATCCTTGAAAATTAATAAATTATTTCCTTTCCACTTTTCTGATTTATTTCTCAGTTGGAAAGAAACTTTTTCGACAGCTTCTAAACATATATGAAAAAATTTAGGTAATGAACTACTATCTGAGATTATGGAGGACAAAATATAAATTCAATGCTATATTTTTCCTGATGTCTTGGGCTTGGTTTTCAATATTTTTATTTTAGGCAATTACTTTTCCAATACACGAGTGAATGTCAAAAATAGTTTTTTTTACATCAAATTAAATATGAAAAATAAGTATTCATTTTTTTCAAAATAAGGTATGATTTAAAAAGGGAATTAATTTTTTTAAGGATTTTATGAATGGCGATAATTATAGTATTTAGATGTTTAAAATCGAAACGTGTTTTCGGAATAAAGTGGTTCATTTCTTTTGCTCTTAATTCATAATCATTATTATTTAAACGGTATCGTAAAAATTTGTAATAGTAGACTGTTTGTAATGATCTGAATAGACCTAACACCACTTTTTCAAAACTTTGGTTACTCCGATGATTAGTGACGCAAAATGCATTGCAATGATTCAAAAGTACTCGAATATTTCCGAAAAATTTCCTCCATTGTAAATGGCATTTTATTTTAACCGAATTTCAACATTTGAAATATCAGTCCGAGCCGACCCAGAAATCACTGTATCTGTTAAAGGCTAAAAGATGAATACACGGCAAAGTTCGTATTGTCACACAACTAATTTATTTTCCAAAATACAAGTGCGTGATTATACCCTGTACAATTATACAACATTTAAATTGTTCCCCTTTTCATGATAAATAAACGTTAGCGTGACTTCGTGTACGAGTAAAATTGTTCGAACATTTATATTAACATTACATTAAGATTAAAACGATTGTAGAGGTCTTTTGGACTAAAGATCAATCGAACTTTGACAATAGGTACTTAACTGTTCAAGACCGTTTCATATTTCAAAAAATATAATTGTATGCACTACCTACATTATTCTGTAAAGTTTATTATATATATGTAAGGTTACTGTGTCATTTTGTGCAAACCAGCAAGATATCATATTTAATCGATTGATCGACGTCTAATGACAACTATAGAAAATAATCGTATAACTTTTGGAGTTGCATTTTGTTAAAAAAATTGTAAGGTTACATTTGGTTAGGTATTGTCAGACAAAATAAATCGACAGGATCAATGCCAAAAAGTCATTTTGGATGGGCTTTTTGTGACTTTGTAAAAGGAGACTTTCTAATCACCATTTTAATTAAAAACATGTTAACCAATGTCGAAGATATATTGTTAATTTTTATAAGCAATATGTACATTTCAGTCAGAGGTATTAGAACCAAAACATAGGATGGCTGCGATTCTAACATATTATAAGAAATACTGAAATCTAAACAAATCGAAATAGAAAGCCAAACCCAGCGGTAGGGAGAACATATATATGCAATTCGTTTTGAAGCCTTTCCGTATTTCCAGTGCTTTAAAATTTAAACAAGTAATAATTCCATATTGCTACACAGGAAATATAGCTACAGCCGTTTTACGTCCGATTCTTCAAAACTTATGTAAAACGGACGTATAGTACCACGTATGAAAAATATATGTACAATATAACATGTTTTAGGCATGAAAAACATCTGTTTAACATCCGTTTTAAAACAAGTATCTCAGTTACATTGTATTTATTATTTAGCTTAAGAAATAGCATATCAGTTATCTATTGTTTAGCTTCAGAAAAATCATCCCAGTTATTCTCATCGTGTGGTACACCTTCATCACCAGTCCATTATTCCACTTCACAAAGATATCTTCGAGTAGAGATGCAAACAGATTCCACTGGTGTAAAATCGGGTTTTAAACTTGAATATTTAGCGGCAAAGAACTATGGTATGTATTTCAACCTTACAAACTTAATATTCCAGAATTGTTACCGATGAACTTACCAGCATTCTAACGGATAATTATCCAAACATCATTTATAGCTTGTTTTCAGAAAAAATATTTGTAAATACAAAATTACCAATGTTGAATTATATATAGAATTTTAGTATGCTATATGTACATTCCAATGAGCCAGCTTTCATCAGTAGCATTAAAACCAATACATAGGAAGTCCAAAATCCAAACATAGCAAAAGAAGCACTCAAATCCAAATCCAAGTCGAAATAAAGTAGAGTAACTTAAGTTACCTGAGGTAATAGTGAATGATTTAATGGTGCTTAACGTCCAGCGGCAAATATCTTATGCACGACGAGACGACGAGAGCATATTAATGATGAGTGATGATGAATGAACCCTGCTTTTTACTAGACCGACACGCTGAGTGGGATTTTTAACGTGCTAGCTCACGAAAGCGACAGTCCGCAGGTAGACATACCACTTTAACCAGACACATTTTTCTGACTCTTGGCCGACCAGTCTTTGCTCTTACTCCTTAATGCTGCGTGCTTAGTGGAGAAGCAGCAATACTAATTTTAATGTCTTTGGTTTGACCTAACCGGGGATTGAACCCACGACCTTCCGAACTCGAGGCCAGCACGCTAACCATTACACCACCTAGGCGGTTGATGGTAATAGTGAAAATAACGTTTACAAAATGTATTGTATTCCAAACATATTTTATACGAAGAGCCGACTATCACTTTTTTTTACTTTTGCAGCAAGCACAGGTTGCTCAAGTAGAGAAGATATAGCCTTAACGGAAAATTTTCAGTTTCTGTCAAGTCCAAATTTTCCTGAAATTTATCCCAGGTAGTTTTTTTTATCAATTACATCAGTACGGCAATAAAGCAACACAAATAGAAAAAAACATAAGGAAGGCCAACATTTTAAGAAAACAAATCGCCAAAACCACCCAAAAACTTATGCCGAATCTTTTTACGGAACCATACATTAGCGAGTTTAAAAATTCCTTATAGACACAACCAGAAACTCAATGCTTAAAAACTCTTCCATACTCTCAATACTCGTTGCTTTTAACTCCCTTTCATATTATAAAAAATTGCTTGTTTCATATTGAAAAGGTATTCGAAGACTAAAGGGGCGGACAGAAATCGTTAAGTCAGAAAGACAGACAAGACCATGGTCAACAAAATGAAACGAAAGACAAACATAGAACACACAATACTGCACTGAACTTCGTTTCATTTTGTTGGCCATGGTCTTGTCTGTCTTCCGACTTAACGATTTCTGTCTGCCCCTTTGGTTTCTTCGAATTCCTTTTAAGCTGGAGTAACACGAACCCTACAAATACCAGGTTGAGTTCAGGTGCTCCGGAAGGGTAAGCAACTCCTGTTATACTATTCACCGTCATTACAATCAACAGTTAACAATTATTATTAGTTTTTTTACCTTAATTGAAGGCCAATATTCACTAAATTAGGTTAGGAATTTGGCTGAATTTTAATCATGACCCTCAGAATGTAAAACTGGAAAATGTAGATTTAACATACTGAATGACGATGTTGATTTGTTATAAGCTGAATAATTCGTTGTAACCAATGACGTTTTACTGTAGTGATTGTAAATATGTCTAAATCCTGTATCATTCGCTATTGATATGCTGTAAAATTATCTTTCAGTAACAGTGATTGTAGGTGGAATTTAGCATATACAAATGGTGCAATAGAAATTCAAGTAATTTTAGGCGATATAGAGGATGGATCATCCTGCGACTATGACAAGTACCAAATATATGATGGTAAGTTTAATTCTTACTGCTTTCGTTTCGATTGACAAGTTCGATTGATTGATTGATTGATTGTTGGGTGCTTAACGTCCAGTTGCAAATATTTCATGCATATTCAGAACGAGAACAAGTTCAACAATTATCAAACTATCGAATGTGTGGGTGGGGTGAAGGAAAGAACCAAGGCAAAGGATTTTGACTGCCACTGGAAAAAGGGAGGCTTGGGTAGGGACAAAGACTTTAACCTTTTGTAGCGGCATTGACCTTCTCTTTTTCAAAATCTACAAAAGTTGTCTTTTACGTGTATGGGGCTTGGCATTCTCCACACACGTCACGTCCTAAGGTCCACGCTCAGGCTAATTACGTATTAAGACCTGACAGCCACCACCTGCGGAGGGAGCACTTCTAACTATAGCTAGAATTAAACAAAAAGGAAAATGTTTCTTAAGATAAAATGCCGCACTCAACTACAGACATGTCATGCTGCGCTGTCTTAAAGGTGATTACAGAGCATTGTTTTTAGAGTTTTTTTCTTAAACATGAAAACATGTTTAATGTTTCCAACGATATCAGTTCATTGTATATCAGTATTAAGTTATAGTTTAATAAAAAAACAGAGATAAATAATATGAAACATTGCCAAACGAAAAAGATTAAGAAGTTGCAGTAAATTGTGCCCTTGGTAAAATATTATTTAGTATTGGAATATGATGTACGCGTTTTGCATTGTTATTGTAATTACAGGCGAACATAGATGTGACAATAACAGAATGACAGTTGTTTGTGACGAATACCCCAAAACATCTCCATATAATTATACTTCAAATAGTACTTCAGTAGTTATAGCGTTTGAAAGTGATGGATCTGTCAACAGAAGGGGTTTTCTTCTGCGGTTCAGGGGAATTCCAGACCCTGTAGTTATAAATAACTCCACCAATTCAACAGATACCAAAAGTGATGACGGTACGTTTCATTAAACTCACTTTTTGTTTCTTCTGAATTCAAAGCTTTTTTTTAAGACACAACAATCTCGAGAACACGAACAAAACGGAACGAGAGACATTGTGTACATATGAAAATAAAAAAAAACAATTATTAAATATGCGGGGCAAACAAAAAACCGAGTTGAACTCGAGTGGTCAGGAAGGGTAAGCCCTGAGGTGTGCTACGAAAGCAAATTTGATATATTAAACAATTTTGCGTTGGTTTAAAAAGCATATTCCATTTCTCGTCTCCTTGCGAATATAATCCAAAGATTATAGCTAAATACTCTACAAACAAAATAATCACTAACGTCAAATAAATAGTGCATGACTTTGATTTTTTGATTGTTAATTGTTTAACATCCAGTGGCAAATATTTCATGAATTTAGGAGGAGAACAATTTCAACAATTATCTAAAATTATCGAAAGTGGGGATGGAGTTGGATACAACAGGGCAAAGATTTAGACTGCGACTGCAACATTAGAGGGATACATAGGGACGAAAATTAAGCCTTTTGTAGCGGCATTGAAATCTACAAAAGGGAGTAACGGCCTGGCGAAAGTTATAAGCGAGGCTTCCAATTTGATAGTAACAATAGCTAGCTAGTGTTCAATTTGCCAGACTCCGTTGATCGTTAAATATAGTTTCTTCTGTAAATTTTGTGATTATTGCAAATATTTATATAGAGAATCTTGCATTGTTAGAAATTGATAATGGTATTTTTACTATCCCTCAATAGAGATAGTTAAACATTAAATTTTGATCCTTGGCGAGTTCTTTAGTATATTATCACCGTCATCTCATCGTAATATTTGTTGAATACCTCTCTAGTTTGTGGCTGGTTTGGCTGACAATTTAACAATTTTTCCTCGGAAGAACGGTGATATTCGCGTTACCGTTCACATTCATTTCATAAATTCATGCAAGTACATGTTGTCTGTCGAGGAATCAACTGAAACAAAGGGTTCAACGCTTGCGTTCAAAAGTTCAACGATAGCTGGCTAGTGGTCAAAAGCTTTCAATCGTTTGACAGGTGGACTTGCAACGTAGCTGGCGAGTGTTTAAAGTGGTTTTCAATTAGCTAGCAATTTGCCAACGAATTGAAAGCTTTTGTATAACTTTCGCCAGGACGCTACTGTAAGTAGGGCCATTGGCATTCTCAGCACAGGTCACCTACTATGGTCCACTGGTCAGCTCTGTTAGCGCCAGTCCATTAGACCACTTGGGTACCCAGCAAGACTATGAGAGTACGATTTGTTTAGATTTGAGTGCTTCTGTTGCTATATTTGATGAGAGCTTACTCCTTGAAATGTATATATACCATACCTAAATTTTCCATATTTATTTAACATTGGTAATTTTGTATTTTGCTTTACTGAAGTACTTGATCATAAAGCGCATATTATATGCAGATCAATTGAATTTTTTTATGTATCAGCCAATCAGAAACAAGGATCATCACAATGGCCACCTTGTTTTTTTTCAATCAGGACAAAATGAACAAACTTTGTCAAGGACCTTGTATTGATGCTTTATGTAAAATATTGTTCTATTTGGTCAAGCCATTTCAGGAGAGAAGAATTCTTTAATGTTTCAGTCAATCAGAAACGAGAATCATCGATGGTTGCCATGTTTTTGTCAGATTAAGACAAATTAGAAAACTTTGTTAACGACCTTTCATTAATGTTTGCTGTAAATTTTGTTCCATTTGGCAAAGTGGTCTCAGAGGAAAAGATGAAATAGTAAAAGTTAACAGGCGACAGATGCAAAGTAATGACAAATGCTCACATAGCTTTTGGCAAGGTGAGCTAAAACAAAGAAAATATAAAAAAAAAACAATATTCATAACACATGAACATACAATATAAACACTAATAGAAGGAACATGATGTTGCAGGCACCCAACTCTACAGCTTTTCCAACACCCTCCAACCTGGCCCTCCCCTTATTTTGATATCTATCGCCCAATTTTAAGTATTATTTGTTTTCAAAATTTACATGACTTACATTAAACAGTGGTTAACAGCAAAATCTTTCTAATGATGCTGATTGTAATATGCATGTAAAATTAATCAAATTCATTACTGAAAAATGTTGATGCACCACAAGTAATGCAATACAGGAAAAGGTATGCTTAGCCCTTTATTTGGCCAAAATTTTAGATTTTTTTGACATAACAACACATTGTAAGTTGTTGTAAAAATGCTGTTTATAACAGACTTTTAACTATTTATAACATATTTTCATAAACCGTTTTTTTTTTATCTTTTGACAAACAACACTGGCACATTTGACTATTTCAACAAGAATGTAATTATTCATATAAAAATACCAAATTTTGGGGGTGTTTTATTCAAAACAGATTACTTAACATTTATACATGATAGGTCTTTAATTGTGCAAAATTTGGTTCTGTTGTTTTTGTGTGATTCTGTATCAAATTTGAAATAATAAATTTAATACACATTTAAGTAACTTTTACGTATTTCAAAAAATGTCTATCAAAAGAAAATCAAACTAGGATTTGATTGCAAATTTCATACCTGCATACTGTTGATTTAACATGTGGCACTACTACTATGTATGCAATATACACTGTATATGAAAATTTAATGTCACTAACAGGTATGAAAATATGTTTCTGCGAAAAATTTTGATCTATGAACACAGTCAAGTTTAAATTCTATTGTCATTTGGTGGGTCGCTGTCTCATGAAAAATCATGTCACATCTTCTATTCTTATATTATAATACAGAATTGTATATTAATTGCTGCTATCACCCTCTTGTTTAAGGTTATAAAAAAAAAAAAATAAAAAGTATGCTGGCCAGTATGAAACCTCCCCTATTAGATTCATGTTTCTTAATGAATGGACAATCCCTGATGAAGGGATGTACCCAAATCGATTATGGTGTCCAGAAAATGAGGTTTTAAAAAATTGATTAAAACTTCCTTTAATTATGTATACAGTCTAACTTGCTTTGAAGTCACCTCTTTGTAAGCAGCCACTTGATTTTAAAAGCCACCTTTTAATTCCCAATTGTTTAAGCTATTATAATGAATAAACTTTATTCAAGAGGTCACTTGTCTTAAATGGTCACTCTTGCTTCTTCCTAAAGGTGACCCCTTAATACAAGTTAGACTGTATTTTAAGAAATTCAATTCCAGCCAAAATTCTTGAACATTCATCACAACAATAATTTAAATTTCTACCAGGAGTTGTTATTTTATCAATGACATTTTAATACATAAAATATTTTCAAAAGTCTTATAAAATGCTTAAGTGTAAATACTGTTTTTACAAATGGTATATAGTTTTAAAGGAAAAGTGCTTATTGGTTTTCAAGGGAAGGTTCGTCCGAACCCCTCGAACCCCCTGGCTACGGGTATGTTGACACTTAAAAGAGTTCATAAAAAATACTCAAGGTAGAAATTAGAAAAAATTTACAAACAGAAAATTCTGTACAACTATTACATCACAACATGCTGACAACAACGCCATCTACTTACAGACATCTGTTTAGTCATGTGATACAGAAAAACAAATGGTTAGTAAATGCTGTTCACATACATGTATAGCATGTCTAAGCTGGTAAAATTGACTGACAGATATATCAGAAAACTGTACTGATATACATTCCATTGATTGCAAGTTTTTTGGGGTTTTTTTTTTTCTCGACATTTTACTTTTATGTAATTATTTGAAAATTTTCCCTTCAATTTTCTAATCTAATTAAAAACCTGGTTAAAGTTTCACAAATCGTAAGTCCTGTATTATGTATGTCATTTACAATCACTTGTAACACTTACGACCTTTTGTGAAAAGTTCATCTGATCTTGATAAAATGTTCTCTACATTCTCAAAGAAGAAAGATCTGACATTACCTCATTTTACTTTCTGTGCTGATGACCTTTGGTAATCTCCAAGTTTTCACAGGTAAATCAAAAATTCATTTTTAATATAAGCAAGGAGTGGAACTAGTATTCGTTATTTTTATCCTGAATATCCCTTCTTAAGTGGTGGGTATAGATCAGATAATATTTTAAAGAAATAAATAATGTTAAATTTCACAACAATTTTGAAAAATAACAAAAATGAGTAACAAGTACATTGTAGTGGTAAGGGAATAAGGGAGATAACTCTTAATGCACGTCTCTGGTGGATGGTGTGACATTTTCCCTATTTCTTTTCATTTTCATGATAGTTCCAGTCATTGCAAGTAATGTATTGAATTTTGCATAATTGTTTATGGCTGTCACCAACATTTGTAAACATCCATTTACATATGAATTTTTTCATTTTTCAGCAATTTTTCATTAGATAAATTGCATTACGCAATAGTAGTGAGGCATGCTTGTTTTCTTTTTAGTTAATTCAACATGAAATAATAATATTGCAATGATTAAAGTCTATAAGACAGTACAAATGTAAATGTTGTTTTTGAAACACCATGACCGATATTATTGAAACTTTCAACCATTTTATCAAAAAACCTAGATTTCTTTATTCAAATTTTGCTTGACAATTAAGGAAACATGTCTAAAACATTTGATGTTATCAATAATCTAACATCTATTTTGAACATTTTCAAATCAATGTCCAATTTACCCTTTCATTTTTGCCATTCAGAAATCGAAAATGCAACCGCCATGCAATTTTAAGCCACTCAAAATTTACTTGAACCTGCTGCTTACATCTTTGTATATTTTGTATGCCTAAACAAAACAAATAAAGCTAATCTCTAAGACTGATTATCTAACATGCTCTTCTTAAGTCTTTTAAATTTGCACTAATCATAAAAATATAAATATCTTTATACATGTATGATTTGCATAAATAAACATCCCCTATGATGATCTGTTATTGAGACCTCTAGATTTTCCTTAACATTTATCCGTTGGTTGGAAGGGATGTATAAATTCTCAATCCATCTCAGATGGGAACGTTACAGCCATGCCCCGTGTTGAGAAAATGCCACACTCTCAGCAAGTTAAAGATCCCTTTGCAACAGCTCGTAATGTGTGGTCAGTAGGTTACCAGTTGCTCAGGCTAAATTTCAGGCCCCTACCCAAACAGTCCCAATTTGGCATCCTGTGGCCTAAGTTTGGTTTCAGATGATTCAGGAGTTTCAGGCAAGTAGATTCTTAAGTGACCCTTCTTGGATTCTCCGTTAAAATAATTTGGATTGTTTTGGCTATCTGGGGTTGATAGGTGGGAATGCAAAATACAATTCTGAGAGGATACCACCCAAAGACTATTTCACCAAACTCTGGCTCAATAGTTAAGGAGAAAAAGGATCTGTTGATGCAAAAAAATAAAATGAAAAATTTTAAATTCCAGTTGTTATACACAACAGAGCAGACTAAGACCAACAATGTACAAAAGATCAATCAACCAGAAACATTCAGGTTTTCTTTAGAGACTTCATTGAACTGAAGGACGACTTTACACTTATTTTATTTAAAGTTTATTGTGTTTTTATTTTAAAAAATAGTTGTTGACAAAATAAATGTTGAAATATATGTGTTCACATTAGGGTATTTTACTGTTAAACTGTTAAATTAAAAATTTATTAAACGGTTACTTACCCGGTAATTATTGATTTCAAACCATAATAGTAGATGTTTGAAATATTTTCGTATACAGGTAGAATTTATAAGTTATCAACTAATTACTGGTAATAAGAAGATCAAATGGTTAAATTTCATTTCAAGTTTACATATGGTCTTGCACTTAATGATTTTTGAGAAATACAGTAAGAGCTACATCTTTTATTTTTTGCAATCATCTGTTGAAAGTGAAATTAATTACCACAATAATTACCAGTTATACAGATTAATATTAATCAAGGTTATGGGCTATTCCATGCAAGTTTGGTTCCTATGAAACAAGTGGTTTCAGGAGATAAAAGAAAATCTTTAATGTGTGGAAGTAATGGCAATAGTCCCTATGACCACGGATAATCCCAACTCATCTAGACAAGTCCAGGACTCATCATTTTTCTCTGGGACTCACCAAAATTTTAAATTTTATATATTTTACAGTGGTGGGACTCACAAACTAAAAAGCTACAAGTATCTCTGTATGACCCTTTAAGTCAGGTGACCATAAAAATATGTTGAATCCTATAATTTTGTTTCAAAAAGTACAATTAAGTACTTATACATCTATTGGCTTGAAGTCTGTTTTTCCAATAAAAGTTGTAACTTGTTCTCGTCCTGAATATGCATGAAATATTTGCCACTGGATGTTGAACAACAGCAGATATAATACTTCATACAAAACTGGATTGGTAAAAAAGTTTATGAAATTAAGGAAGTACCCTACACCATCAATAAAATAAATTCCACTGGTTTAATTTTCTTTATATTTTGTTTAGACATTTACTTTGATGAAAGAAGGAAAACATGAAAATTTCAAGAAATTTGAACCACACATTTCTCTGGAATTATTCCAATAGATATATAGTAATTTCATCATCAAAAATTTTGATCACTGAGATGCATTAATTTTAAAATAAAATTATTACTTGATTAAAACGTTTAGATGGTCTTACAGAGTTATTTCCCTTAGGTGTATGGTACCCCCTTAAGATAATTTAATTAAAACATGTCTTATGGAGTCATTGCCACGCAATCTTGTCTCATTAATTTACCTCAGAAGGCATAGGGGTTCACTTTGAAAATATCCCAAATAGATTCAAACAGTGTTGAAATTGCATATCAGCAGAGTCAAAACTTAATATTTCAATGGAATCTAATCCTTTATGGGGTTGGCAATGTTTTAATAAAAAAAAAAACAATGATTTTAAACTAGATATTTCAATGGAATCTAATCCTTTAGGGATCTGACAATGTTTTAATAAAATGAAAAATGATTTTGTTGGATAATTCTTCCAAGAAGTAATTTTCCATTTTAAGGTAAGATATTGTAAAAAAAAAGCTAAACAGTTGAAGTGGCGTTGATAACGTAACCCTGTGTCAGATACTCTCCCAACAGAGCCTTTACTCATAATGACACAACACTATCTTTGAACTTGTTTCTACCAAAAAAATAACCCGTGAGGATATTTTTATAGAACAAGTGCCTGTGATTGTAACCCTTTTGGCAGAGTAACTGGCACATATAGTTCTACATGTGTAAAATATATCACATTTCCTATTCACATTGATTTATCTTTTTTCATCGGATATTATTATTTTTTATTATTAGATGAAATGCAAGTTTTTATTGACGAACGATATTTTTACGGAGCAAAATCATCAAGTCAGCATTGAATAACTACTGTCTGAAACATAATTTTGCATGGTATAGAGGTTATGCACTTACTACTTACATTGACATTTCAACTACATGTAAGATGTATGTGGTACTAAACAAAGAAAATCTTGAAAGGGAACAGCATGGTGGCTGACATCTTGATGTTAATCAACAATGCGTACAATATGTAAAACCCAAATTAACAAAGATAATTTTAAAGAAACGAACTTAAATTTTGTAAATGAACCATGCATATGAATTTCCATTTTGTTTATGACATTTGGTAACATAAATTACCCTTTTTTCATCTGCAATTCTTTTCCGAAATTGCTTATGTCTACTCCAAAATTCTCTGCAGTGTACATGTTTTTTTGCTGAATTAAATAAAAGAGGATGGACACGAAAACAGTGTTTAATAGGATATTTTTTGGCAATTCTCAACAAGGAAGGCACTCATTTTTGAATATTCAAATGCCAAGGTTTTTTTTAAAAGTAATTTATTCATATATTTAATAAAGGTTAATTGGAAAAATGTCAAAAAAAATATGCTTAACCAATTTCGGAACATGCACCAAAACATTGGCGTTCAGGGATAAAACACTGCATTTCGACTGACAACAGAAAATGAAAATAACCAATAAAACATGAAAAAATTAACATGAAATGTGGTGGTATTATGTTATAAAAGTACAGATACGTGTTTACATTATCATTAAAATAAGCTTTTTTAAAAAGGATCGAGAGGTGTAAAAAAGAATAACATTTAAAGAATGATCTATGTCTGTTGTTAAGTTTGGACACTGGGGCTTATGTACAGTGAGTATACAAGATCAGCAAATACATCCTCTCGTATCTGTCAATCTTGTTTACTCACAGTACACAAGCCCCAGTGGTTTGGTAGTAGTGTTATGAAGAACAGATGGGATAAGAGTCATAACTTTCCAAAATACAGATCAAGTTAAATTATCAATATAGGATGAAAACTTCCTGTAAACTGATCTCAGTACACACCTTTTTGATGTTGTAAATGCGCGTCAGCATTCCACGACCTCTGTCATTCATGATCGTGAGTTTCTCAGCCAACTTCTGTTGGCTTGGCATCATTGCTCGAGACATGATTGTTGTATTCTACAAGAAACCTCTTGGTGTTGAAATCGAATCAGTGTTCGTCGGCCATTGCACTTCCTGAATATAAACTTCCGGTTAAAAAAAAACAAGAGGTACACATGCATTCTAGAGTTATTTCCCTTGTATAAATTAACGTTTTCAACAATTTCTACTCCTTACAGAAATGCAACTCTGCGCATATTTATTCTTTTATGCATAAATTTGGTAGTTACACAATCCCATGTTTAAACATGTTACACATAAATATTCCTTAAGAAAACAACATGAAGTTGAAGAAATTTAGCACCTTATTTTGTGTCTGTTTAATGTCTTCAATTATTTACATTTCTTTGTTAAAGTTAAAGAAGAATTGTCTGACTGAGAGCATTAATTTGCTGTGAAGGGCGTTGTTCACTTTCAACCCATCTGCCCATTTATGAAGCTATACAAATCACAACCAGAGACATATAATACAAGAGATTGGCAACTCTCCGAAATCTCGTGAAATCACGCGGCCCCAGTCGTGATTTCAATT
>JARWCS010007905.1:0-17305 GCA_034783895.1 Geukensia demissa
AGGTGGACATATTACAACCTGGAATTCACTTAATTTACAAACCGTGTTAGTCAGTGGACACATTAACAAGTTGTAGGTATTCATGATATTTGTCTTTTAAGGAAAAGAGATATATTGTTCCTACGTGACCTCTAAATCGGAATTTATTTCGTGCAAAGCAAAAATTAAAAATAACAAATAAAATAAAACATACAGTGAAACTTGTCAACGATCATTATTGCCGAAAGGCCTCGAAAAGTATTGCACTTGGTATTTCCCATTTCGATATGTTTTGATTTGATTTTGATTTCTTTTTCTATGTTTAGATCTTGCACTTCCTGTGTATTGCTACTGATGAGAGGTTAATCCTTGAAATGTAACTACTGAAAATGAAAAGATATGGGATAATTGCCAAAGACACTGCACTCCAACCACGAGACAAACAGAGTAATTTACAAATCTAGACATCTCCACAAAGCCTTCAACAAGGGTTGAATATCTAGCATTGATTAGCCTTTTTATTCAATAATAATAATAATAATAATTGTTAATTGATATTTTGTGTAGAAACGGCACAATATAACATTATGACGTCATTAATGTTGAGTGTAATCATTAGCAGCTTGAAGTTTGCAAATGTTGCATTTATTTGCTCGAACTGCCGAAATCTATGTAGTTCTTTGAATTTTACATACTATTTTTGCAGGAAATGGTGCATTTTTAGTTTACTATTATGTCTACGGGATAAAAATGCAACCTTATCGTTTAAACAGATATTAAAATAATCCGTTTGCCTTTTGTTTCAACTTCGAGTAAAATTTTAAACTAGTGAATTTAATGACATATAAAAAATGTGAAATGGCATGAAAAAATTGTATTCCCCTTTAGCTTAGTCAGATAACTACTCAGTTCAAATCACATTTTAATATAATTATCTTTATTAAAGGTTTAATTATATTAATTACTAAATGTAAAGATAAGATATCTTAGATTAATTACCTTTTTCACATATTTGTTGATCCTGCTGAATATAAAATACACCACATAAAAGCATAAAAGACCTTATATTGCATCTAAGCATTTATTAGCAGATTTATAATTCAATATACATGCTTTTGACAAATCAAATTTTGAATAATTACATTTTACTTTAAGTTAGCTTTCGACAGCTTTCAAATCCTGACATGCGTCTGTGGAAGGAGTCTTGGAAATCCGTTTGATATTGTCAAATATAAATCAGCACCACATCCATAGCTTCAATATTTAAAATTCATTAGTGCGGTAGTAGTATTCATCACCAGGCGCCTGTGTAAACATGTTGCTGATTTCCTTCTTCAGCTGAGCAAATCCTGGACGATTCCTCGGTTCATAGTGCCAGCACTTGAGCATCACCTTGTAAAACCTGGAATTGCCGTTAATTTGTAATAACAACAAATAATGGGATTTTTTACCAAACAGAAGGACAAGATAGAATAAAGTCTTTATTTCTCTAGCAGGGGATTTCAATATAGATTCTTCTTCTGCTACTGGACGTTTCCGTAATTTCAAATGTAACGGTCAAAAGTCGAGAAATATTCCTGAATCGACAAATAGCAGAAGGAGAATCTATTTCTCATATCAATAAAACCCTCAAATCGCTGTTTTTCGGATCCCGTTATTGGACACTGCGTATCCATGGTTTTGCGGAGGAATGCATTATAATTCACGAAAACCAAACGCAGGAACAATACAAAATTGTAAATTGCCAAATGTTTAAAGGAAAGACAAATCCTGAGACATGTGAAAAATGAAACTTAATTTTTTTCGTTCCTATCTTAAATCGAACAATTGAATTGCACGAAGAATCTCAGGGAGAAATTTAACCAATTTCATTAAAGTGAATTATGGAAATTGTTTGTCATTTGCATGAAACCGGTTGACTTTGAATTAAAACTTACATATAATTATCAAACCCCTCGGTGGTGAAGTCTCGTGATGATTGGTGCGCTAGCCTAAAGTGCGGGGAAGGTGTCGTGGGTTTGACACTCTGATGGGTTTTTGTTGTTTTCGTGAGTTGGCAAAATAAAAATCTGTTCCGTCAGCAGAAAGCAGTTTTCATTCATAATCACTCATTTATAAAGGACGTCCTGAATATGCATGAATATTTGCCGCTAGACATCAACAATCACTTGAGGATAAGCTAATGAAGCTCTATAAGGACACTTGGTGTAATGCCGATTTTAAATCAATACAACTTTTAACTTTCAATAATACAAAATGAATCTACAATTATTTGACACTAGTTTGAATACTAAAACATTTGAAATTATAAGCATAATATTTTCGATAAATAAAAATATGAATATTACACTTCAACCTTAAAATTGTAATTGAATAATTAAATATGCGTACGCGTCATCGCAAATCTCCGGTTTTGCCATTTTGTACCCTTTTGTCACTTGTGCAGGAACCTCTCTGCTTTGTAACCCTGGATACGGTGTTTCACCTGTAAGCCCAAGTTATACTGTGTGAAAACGCTTGTTTAAAAAAGCATATAAATGCATACAATATAAAACTTCTCACTGCAAAAAAGATTTAGGGAGAATTTAGTGATAAGATTTGTTCAGTGGTTAAAAGAAAAATATGAAATTCGTTGGTTTTTAGAATATGAATAACAACAAAAAAAACCAGAAATGAAACAAAAGAAAATGTTAGATTTACCTAAAGAAAATATCTCCCACATAACAATTGCAAAAGACCATACATCGCTTAGTTCATTGGTATTTTGAGTGGATTTCATACATTCCGGTGCCACCCATTTAATAGGAATTCTCTCATTGTCCTGAAAAAAATTACATACAACAGCTTAATAATATTCAACAACATAAATGACCGTAACTATATTCATATATATATTCATTTATTCAACATTGGTAATTTTGTATTTTAAAACCACTGGGATCGATACCTCTGCTGGTTGGCCAGGAGACCCCGAGGGTATTCACCAGCCCAGTTGTCCGACATGCTGCATTCATTTTAATTTAATACGGAAAGCCCTCGAAGAGTATTGCACTTATTATCTTGACCTTTCCATGTTTTGGTTCTTATGCTACTGATGAGAGATTAATCCTTGAAATATACATATACGTGTAGCATACATAAATTATCCCTATTTTTTCAACATTGGTAATTTTGTATTTGGACAAATCTTAATTTTCATTGACAAAGGGATTTGGATATAGGCCAAAAGTAATGCATTAAAACAGCTGCCTATTAACTTATTTAATAGAATGAGATGATATGGTATTATTGCCCATGACACAGCCACACAAAAGTATAAATTACAACTGCTACAGGTTAAATTAAATAATGGAAAGAGATCCACAACGTAAGACAAGCTGTAAAAGCCCCGAAAATATATAGTTATGATATTCAAATGTAATAACTATCTGTCAAATAAGTAAACACTCTAAAACAAGTAATAATTAAACATAAAAACAACTTCCGCTTGATTACAGGTTCCTGGCTTTGATGAGGCACATTTTGTATGCAGCGGGGTTTAAAATGTTTGTGAGGACTCAATACTCCCTGACCTGGGGCAATGGTGTAACAAAACGACCTAAAACATACTTATAAAACCAACTGCATAACATTTGACTTTTGAGGTCGATACGTAGTTCGCATTAGTCAACAAGATGTTCCGATCTCGAAAAACGTACTCAGTGATTCTGGCAGCTAGATCAAAGTCCACACACACCTGATAACACTCCTGGTTCACTTAAGTTAATACATCAATCAGAAAAGGTCCAACTTGATTTATTAATGTAAACATATAATTAATAGCAAAAGAAAACAAGATATTGAGCAGTTGACTTAAAATTATGAGTATGGACAAAAATATAACAAAATCTGGAATTTGATTAGCTTTGGTTAAAATTATTAAGCAGAGTGCCAATGTTCATTCTAACAAAGACTATTAAAATATCTTAAAATGATACTATAAAGATAACCTTTATAAATTAGTTTATGTGAGTAATTGATAAGTTCTAATGGATTGTCTTTCAATTTACGTAATTTATTTATCAAATTGCCATAAAAGTTTCTTCCATTTTTCTGCAGGTTCAATCAGAATTTGAAATAATATCTTTATATTTATGATATAATTTTGTTAATGTTTTATATAATTCATGTTAACGAAATCCTTGACCTAATAATTTGCTGGTTATACAATGATTGCGTTCATTGCAATCTAAGACATCGCCTTATGCACCGGAAAAATGCACAATAATTGGGAAATATATACACCGTATTAAAGGGCCGAAGGAACGTCTAAGTGACGGAAGAAGAAAATTAACAACTGGGTCTTTAATGCTTAAAAAAACTCCGAAGTCTCTATCCTTCTTGTGTTTAAAACGTCTTCTTTGTTCAAATTGTAAATATATACATGAACTATGAATAGTTGACGATGTGCATCCATGCCAAAGTATTTCTGTTTCCATCGTCACACCATTTGGAAGGTTAGGGCGAGTATTTATACATTCTGTTCAGCTTTTACATTACCCTCAGCTGAGGCTTGGAATCTATGGACCATGGTCTTGTCTGTCTTTAGACTTAACGATTTCTGCCTGTCTGTTTGGTATCTTCGCATTCCTCCTCCTTTACAAAACAGAAATGGGAGCAGGTGCTCATGAAGGGTAAGCATCCCGTAAGCATCCCGTGTCCTGTGCGCAGCACCCGTCGTGGAATCATTTTACTTTTATCCGGAAGAACGTCTCGATTCGAGAAGAGGACATCTAATTGTAATAGGTCCATAACTAGTTGAGATACACTGATACCATACGGATCAACCAATTAATGATGGCGATTATATAAATTAAGGAGGGAAGATTTCAACATTGATTGGTCGTATCCTAGTTGTAGTTATTAATTCAACAGCTTCAATGCTATCTTCAGAAAATCCTGGTACTTGAAACTGCGACATATAAACCCCGTTGGAAGGGGAAGTAGGAATATTACCAGATAATGATGGGACGTTTACAATATGAGAGTTACAGTCTTTCCGTTTGTCGTAAATTTTAGAAAGTTTTTCCCTCTTGGTCAGTTTCTAGGAATAAGTCTACATATGAAGCAGATTTTGCTGAGTCTGTGGTCTCTTTAATTTCTCGTTCGCTTGGGTATATTTGGTCGCGAAAGTAGGATTAACCAATGTTAGGACAAAACATCATCGATAAAGCGAAAATTAAAACTATCTAGCTTTTTTCTCTGTCATTTCGTAGGAGTCCCTGGATGATTTCGACTTCATACAAGTAAAAAAAAAGTCGGCTAGTACGGGCTCACAATTTGTGCCCATTGACATATCAACAGTCAGTTGAAAAACTCGTCCGACAAATTCTACAAAATGTTGTCAATCAGAAAATTCAGCATTTTGAGAATATTACCTTCATTAGCAGTGTGTCCTCTTACAAAATAAGACATGTTTTTACATAAAAACAAATATTTATATCTTGGATTTCCATTTTTTGTTTAACAAAACACTGATGTATCACTTCTTTGGAGGGTCTTTAATAAGTTGGAAATGTGGAACCGTTGTAGAATGGGTTGAAAAGTAAAATGTTTCAATAATTGTACAATCGTTTTAAGAATCGGATTTGATATTGAAGAAGATCTTTCGAGTTTTTTTAATATCCACGTTTGATGAGGGCCACCGAATTGTATATTAACAAGACAAACTATGAGCAAAACTCACAAGATACCCTTGTACCCGTTGCAAGACAGACAGGATGATTCCTATTAACCCCAACATTGTTTACGGCATCAACTTTTTATTAATTTATTTGATTCTATTAAACGCTATAGGCGAAGTTTCACTAACTATCAGAAATTTTTAACAAATTCAAACGGCAATAACTCTGAGAAATTTCACCATTATTAATAACTTCATTAATTATGGAAGTAATGATCTATGATTTTAATACTTCTTTAGTGGGATTATAATAATTGATGCAGTTTTATGTTACTTAAACAACAGTTTATGTATCATAAAATAAGCCAGATTACACATAAATTTGTTATAAAATAAATGAGAATATTGGTTACTCAGTAAATCATTTTTGGTGCGGCGGTCGTTATATTTTAAACTAACATAAATTTACAAATCTTCTTTTACCGATTTGTCGTTGACATCTAGTTCTGTTGAAGGGTCTGGTCCAAACCCTGTTATTTTAGCTTCAAAAAGATCATTTAATAATATATTACTGGCAGCCAAACGTCTAACAACCTGTCAAACAAAAAGAATCATACTGCAGGTTTTACGAAATTCGATATACTTATCTAGAACATTTTTGCTTTGTTGCGTGTTGAATCAACTGTCAATCATCTTTTTGAAAACAATGGGATTTAACCTTAAATGGTTAGCAGATCAGCAAAACGGTTTTCAATTTACTAACATGACTAAGTTATTACATAATGACTTTTTAAAATAATTTCATTGCAGAAAATGCTAAAAGCTAACATTCCGTTAATTCTAATACTATTCGTTTAAAAACAAAATTTAATACCTTCACTTTTGCTCTTACTTTTAATTTGAAGAGGTGAATATTGCTTTTAATCAAACAATATCACAATAATTTAATAAAACAAGTATAATCTTTCAAATCGTCAGAGACGAAAAATTATTATTAACTTAAGCCTTAGGCCTCAGTCAATATTGATTTGTTGGTATATTAAAACTCATATCAACCATTAGAAAGACTGTCAGAGAGAGGTTCAACCTGTTTATCTCTTTTTGATTTGCTAATGAAATCAATTTTCTGTTTCTATAATATGAAGCAATCACTCAATCATCAGATTCGGAAAAAAAATATTTCCCTTTTGCATGTTATGGATATTACGATATTTAGTTCATTCGAAATTCAGTGGACTTTAGAAGATTCAGATCGTAATCCTCAGCGTTTACATAGACAGCGTTTCCAATCACTTTGTAAATTTGAAATACGATTTTGCATTTCCTCGACATGAATAATGCCCGAGACGTTTCATTTTGGTGTATTATTTTATTTGAGATTTTTCTGATTTCAAGAAAATAGAATTTTGTTCTGTTGTCATTTTATCCGTCTAAACGGCTTTGTCGTGATAATATTACGGATATTATCGTTTTCATGGATTATATAGTTTTTTTGGTTAAATGGACTTTTAAAGACTTTCAATTTGGTAATCTAATATTTGATATTCCTTTAGCAGTGATACAAAATTCAAAATTCTGCCCGGTACTAGCTTATTTGTAGAAAAAAAAATAAACGTATCCAAAAACTTGTAACAAATTGCAACAATCATTTAAACAGGCAATCGGTTTGAACCCGAAGCATTTTTGAGCCTCTTCGTAGGTTTCATCCCAATTATTTTGGCAATTTTGAAGCTTACCAGTTTCTTCAACCAAAACATGTCCCATAGTTAAACAAGACAATTTTTCTTAGCGTGATGCTACTTAAACAGAAGAATATTACATCATTCCGTTCTTGGGTGGCGAGGCCGTTCGCATTTGCTAAGATGCACGGGAATTTATGTTTTTACATGAGGTATTGTTAAAATAAGTGTTTTGTCATTCATTTATTTAGCCATTCATGTTGAATATTATTTTTATGGCTAAATTAATCTTGATACACCCATAACGTTATCTTTTTGGTTTTCGTTACTTGTAGTGAGCTTTGCCCATAAACATAATTGTTTGGGTTTTGTTTAATTGTCAACATCAAATGATTCTAATGCTACTGATGAGAGGTTACTCCTTGAAATGTACATATAGCATACCTAAATTTTCCATATTTATTTAACATTGGTAATTTTGTATTAAGCAATAATGATTGACAGCTTTGCGTTTGTTTCAGATATACTGTCGGGAGGGTTCAAATACAGCCTGCGGAAAATAGCAATGGAGCAGTCTGGTCCACCAACTCATGAACCAAGTACCGGAGCAAGAACGGGTAAAGTACAATGGAGGACACCTCTCCCACGATCCACCCTAAAGTGGAAAATATTTGGATAAAATGTTTTAAGAAGAATTTTTTGGACTCATATCAATAACCATGGCAACTAGGCGATAATGTGACATGACTTGCAACTCCAATCCTAGAAATACAGCAGTTTGAATATTAGAGAAATACCTTGTTAATTTCAGATTGTGCTTTTTGTGTCAATCACATACACTCTTAAATTAATTTCTGTCATTCAAATACACTCGTTAGGGTTTTATTTTTAAGATGTTGCTGATCATTGGTTGTGAACAGAGATGGGGTGCCTTTCTTTTTTCTCCCCTTCTGTCGTCTCCCAAATTAAAATAATTGTTTTCCACCGTATTAATTTGCGTTTTTCCCCTTTTCTTTTCTCCCCTTCCTTTCTCAACCATCTCCTCCCTTTCTCCTCGCCTCGCATTACCCTGTCCACTGCCCTAATACTGCATCGATGATGTTCGCGATTTTGCTCTAATATAATAAAACATATTTGTAGGTTCCAGTGGTGGTGGGAATGGTGGAGAAACTGCCGGTATAGTTATAGCCGTTCTAGTGATAGTTGGTGCCGGTGTAGTTGGGTTATTCTTTTTATATAGACGATATAAAGGGTAGGTAACAATATTTTATTATGGTTTGAACACAAACGTGACCGAGACAATTTACGGAGGAGGTAGTATTGTGCCTGTGACGCTGAAATGAAGACCAACCTGCGCCATAAACAGTTACCGTATTGAACACATGACACACTGATCTGTCCTTTTTGTATGTATCTTGATTTGAATCCACTCTGTTTAAAACTCCACTCCTTTGTAAACACTTCCAGAACCCCACTGTCTGGTTTTTTCTCTGTAACTGATTATTTTATGTTTACTTAATGTTTCTGGGCTTTGGTTTATACAGTTGTGGATACAGAAATATCTCGCCTCTCATAATCTAATATTGACTTTGTAATGAACACATCTGGGCTGACACAGTTGACCTGACAATATTTTGCACTAAGGACATATTATCATAACAGATTGTATAAGAATGAAGAAGCATCTCAAATACCGACCTGTAATATGCTGTTGCCAAAAAAAGGACTAACAAAAAGAAATTATTGACTCTTAGTCAATGGATTGTCAAAATTAAATACATAAGGCAGACTGACATGCACACCACAGAATTAATCATCAAACAAGATATCATTGACCAAGCACGTGTAGTCACTGAAATACTGACCAAAGCACGAAAACTTGACGATAGTCCAGCTGGACAATAAAAATCAGGTCAAGAATAAGAAAGACTGACATAAATTCTCAATATTTATTCAACATTTGGTAATTTTGTATTATGCATACCTAAAAATTTACATTGAATATTGTTGGCATATCACGTGTAATCAGAGTAACTGACGGGAAGATATTATAATGTACACCTTAAATTAAATAAACACACCATTTATTGTTGTATGAACGAGAAACGGACCTAAACACGAAAACTTGAGGTAGTCGCTAGACAGAGAAAAACAGGTCAAGGATACATGACATCTAGAAGACTGACATGTACACCCAAGAATGTATTAGCACGCAAATTGTTGTTGATATACCATGTATGGTTACTGAAAGAAACCAAACCATGAAAACTTTACCTTAGTCATAAGACAATGGAAATCAGGTCAAATTCAGATGATATAGCAGATTGACAAATACCAACTAAGAACTATTTACAGACAAATAGGGTTTGCCCGAGTAAACAGAATATATTAAATAATGGATTTGAAAGAGAATTTATGTCGCTTTTTTCAAATGTTTACAAAGGCAATAAATCATAAAAATGAGGAAAATTTCAAATCACATACGACAAACTGTCAAGTTCATGTCATGAAGCTCTAGTATCTTGATGCCAAACTTGGTCCCCCTGAGTGAAACAGTTTCAGTGAAAGTTTACGCCGCCGCTCTTCCACAGCCCAAAAAGTAGTGCCTATATCTCCCCTTCCTCGAAATTGCGACAAAAATCTGAAAAACCGAAATTCATTTAATTAAAGTTTCGTTTGCATGTGTGGTTGTGTTTTAGGAATACAGAGGTTTCTAGATTCAAAATGTTTGATAGAATTTCATTCCGAAGGAAATCACCGAGACCAAAAGTTGAGGTACCTCCATTTTTCGGAAGGCGATTTAGAACACCCGAAAATATTGGACCATCGCAACAAGGATTTGAAAATCCAATCTATGGAAACTCCCCTCTAGACGTAAGTACAAAACGCGTATTCACCAGGGGAAAACAATATCCTAATAAGTTACAAGTGAAGACACAGACATATCTCGCCTGCAAATGACCTTCTGATTAACAAATGAAGAACGTGGAGTGTCGCAAAACTAAAAGTCGACCTGAAAAACATTTTGTCCTAAAACAAATCATCATTATACATACTGTACATCGGAATAAATTAGCCTGCCATCTTCTGTTTGCTAAGTCATTGAACCATGAATATGAGGTAAATATCAACAATATGAATTACTGGCAATTTTATATTATTATCGGAAAATGGGTAAAAAATTCATAGAAACGTCCACCAAATTCAAGGTAAAGGATTGCGATGTTCTCGTTCCCGGGATTAAAAGACGCATATAAGACAATACTCAAACCAAATTACATTATTTCTTTTTATTTGTTGAACGATCTACTGGAAAGAAATATTATATTTATAAACACCCAGGGTCTGCAAAAGACATGATCAATTATCATCCATCTGTTTGCAGTGTTGAAAATTATTCTGACCACTACTCGTACGTTTGGTCATTTACCAATTTAATCATGTACTATTCATACGAACCGTTCTTAAAACTGATTTCAGCGCATTCATATACTTGTATCTACCAATAATGCATTCCAACACGAAACAACCCGGGTCTTGAATACCTGTCAAATAATCATTCAACCACGTAAGTCGTCGATCCTTGATACATTTTGTTCATTCCATTTTTGATAATTTTTAGAATGATAAACCAATGGATTTGGAAATGATGCCACAACCTTTAGAAAGTCAGGAACAGCCTACGTTTGACACATCTGGCTTTGATAATCCATTATATGATACCTACATACAGGTAGGTCGAGCCATAAACATCCAGGTAAATTCCCTAAAATCCTATTAATGGTAGAGTATAGCTTTCCTTTTACATCTGGTACGTTCCCCCAGGTTACATTAAACACGTCTGTTTTTTTGCAAAATGCTACCGAAAATTCAAGCACCCTGGCCAGACTAAGAACGGTATAAAAAGTACCTTGGGGTCCAGAATTTTCCCGTTTTTTTTCTTTGGCAAATCCCCCAATTAGGAGGGGTCGCCCTGCTATATCCGTCCCTTTTACTTAAACCTCACAGAAAATTAAGCAAATTCGAATTGTGCTTTGACACCTAATAAAAACCTCAAAGATATTTTATTGCTTATTGTAGGAATCGCCATTCAGTGATCCGACTGATGTCGACTCCAGCAAAACAAGTACAGAGAAGTCAGGGTTACCAGAGGAAAAGTGAAAGTTGTGGTTTTATCACTTATTACGGAGACTATAGTTGTATAAAAACAATATTATACTAGATGTGTAGTTTATATGATCCTGTACCTACAAGTCTATTTGCATAAAAACACTGAATCATTGGAAATATCCCCTTTCTCTTACAATATTGGATATCGGCATGTGATTCACCCATCAGTGGCACTATTCTAATCTAGAGCTAGACTGTTAGGTGAACAACTAAAACCGCAATATCGACAATACATGCTATATTCCTACCTGGACCTCTAGTGACGTGACTGGTATGTAGCTAGTAAAAAAAACTTTTAAATACCAGGTGCCATTGATAATTACAGGTTTACAAGACAAAAGCTTTCTTGCCTCTTCGTTTATAGTATCAGACCTGTGGCGCTGGAACCAAGTGGTAAGCCCGACAGCATGGTAATCTTAACCAAAGGGGGTCAGATGGATGCCAATGACCATGACAATTTTTTTTTTGCATTTTCTTTGTACACAGTTGCAAATTATATTTGTTTTTGAATTTTGCCAGAACCCCTACCTCTAACCTCTAAAGTTACAGGTTAGTGGTAAGGGGGTCCTAGGTCCTGTTTTTTTTTCTTTGGTTGATTGTCTCACATAAAATCACACAGTATCCCTATTTTAGTTTATCTTCTTCATTGTAACCAAGTTTGCTTAACTTGTGTGCGATCCTTTTTACGTAATTTGAGTAAATAAAATTTGTTTCAACTAAGGGTCCGGGCAAGATTCGAAGACAAATAATTTTGCAATTTTGAACGAATGTCTTACAGGCAAACGCGTGCGACAACAAAAGGGACCGACAATTAAACTTTTTGGCTGGACTATGCTTTTTAGGATTTAAATTGAAAAATCATTTTATTTTCAGACGAGGTAAATCAGAAATTTCACCAGTCATGTCTGTAACGTGAAAATGGCGGACTATTTTGCTCCTTGTTTTATTTTATCTATAAATTTGTTTTCTTTCTGATTCAAAATCAACATTTACCAAAAAGACCATCGTCCCATTTAAAGTTAAAAGGTCATATTCGACAGCCCTTGAAAAACATCAGTACTCGACATAGTCACTGGACCGTGAAAATAAGGCCAGGGACAGATTAAATGGCAGACTAATATGTATAGATAAAATGAAGGGAAAATAACCTCCTTGCAAAGCATGAAAACATGGCCATATAGCGGAAGTAAAACTTGGTGGTTTGTCCCGCTTGAAGGCTTGACAAAATAGACCAGAGGCCATCTGACATCATTTAATGAATAAAACTGTTGACGGACTATTTGGTCCAACAATCTTGTGGTACTCCTCCCTAGTTTTAGAAAAAGTTTTATAGGAGTCTCTGTATTCAGGAACGATTTGAGGTTTACATTCATCATAAAAGTCTTGGTAACCAACGCCAATGACATTTCCTGTGTGTGTCAGTACTACTGGAGAGCTAAGTTGTGTTTCGAAGTCCCGAGGGCTGACAAAACAAGGATATGATTCGTCTTCCAAATCTATCCCACAGATTGTGTTCTTTTTTCTCTGCTCTTCCTGTTCGTCAGTTGACGTACTAGTATATGACACTGATAGCAATGACGAACAAGTCACGAGGGAGCTCGACGAACTAATGACGGATGATGCAGAAATGTAAGAATCGGAAGTGGTTGCGTTTGTCCCTTCATTAACGATCTGGCAACCTGTGTCGACGGAGTCCATGGAGTCCTCTGTATATATGCTGTCAGTGTCAGTAATGTCTTGATCAGTCCCGATGACGTCATCACAGCAACTCTTCTATAATAACGAAAAGTGAACATTAACAAGCTGATAATTGGCATACGTGATTTTTTAATACTTAGTAGCAAGCTGAGTCGGACTCCCTTCTTCTAATGAACAAATAAATCAAAAATATAATTGTATATACATCTCATGCTGTTTTCAGTTTAAAACGGAAAATTAAAGAACTTCATGAAATGAGTTTGTTCCAGCAGATAAAGCAGGCAACAATATTATAGTTGTCTGTCGAAAGTATTATATAAAGGTCCTCCGCAATAAAGTTCATAGTTTAAACATTTTTCTAGCTACAAGCTTGGCGAAATAACACTGTACCCAGTTAAAGACTACATCTGACAATATTAAAGCTCCTAGTCTCGGTTCATTTCTGCTTCTAGTAAATGCGGTTCCATTAATGTACTAGTGCCCTCACTACTATGGAATCTCTCATTGTAAACTTTTGTAATAAATGTTATGAAAATTCTTTTATCAACTACTTTTGGAATGAAAAACTTCACTAGATGTTTTAGATACACTTAAGTCTGTCTAAGGTCCTTTTTCTTCAATAGCTTAGTTATGATTTTAATATTCTTTATACCACTTTACGAAAAAAGCTTATTCAGGAAAAGTTTTCATATCTAATCGATTAGTCATTCAAAAAGTCTGGTTGTTCTTTAATATGATGCAATAATTATAATTCCCTTTTAAATCTCATAATAAAAATACTAATTTTGACATCATCTGACATGATTACAGCGGTCGAATTTCTTCTTGGTAATAACTTTACGATTAGCAACAAGGTCTATCGACAGATAGTTGGCATACCAATAGGAAAAAACTGCGCTCCTCTCATAGATTGTTATGAATCACAGTTTGTGGCAAAAATTCAACAAGACCCTTCAAAACAGGATTTAGTATGACAAGTTTAATCATACTTTTAGAAATCTGGATGCTGTTTTAGCTTAAAAATAATCCAGAGTTTCCAAAAATGTTCAAAAGGAACTTAAAATTTAATATCAGTCATGATCGTTCTCCATTTCTAGATTTGGATTTAAAAACTGAACAGTGCTCATTATGCTCTAAAATTTATGATCAAAGGGATGATTTATCTTTTCCTATAGTTAACTTTCCGTTTTTTATGTAGACGTGCCTTTGGCTACTTCGTACATGGGGTTTACATTCCACAACTAGTTCGGTTTGCCCGTGTTTGTACCAAAGTTTCTGCCTTAAATGATCACAAACTACATCTTACTAGTAAACATTTGCAGCAGGGATATAGATATCACAAGCTTCTCACGACTTTTACAAAATTTTATAACCGTTGGTTACAAAGATTTAAAACAAAATACGGCTGCAAATGTATAATCTTTATACGACAAGGTATTCTATGGAAACATTAATTGTTAAACAAGCATGTCTAAAAAGGTTACAAAATACAAAATTACCAATGTCGAATAAATATGGAGAATATTGGTATGCTCTAAGTACATTACAATGAGTAACCTCCTCTCATCTGTAGCATTAGAACCAAAACATAGTCCATGATCCAAACATAGCAAAAGAAGCACCCAAATCCCAACAAATCGAAACGGGGAGCCAAATCCGACGGCAGGGACAGCTATTAAGTGCGATATTTTCGAGGCCTTTTCGTATTTTCAGAGCTTTAGAATTTTACCAAAATGCAACTTATTAACTGTAAAACATTGTTTGCTTAATTTCATGTCAGAAAAGTCTGACAAATGGGCAGGTGAATACCCTCGGGGACATGACCCACCAGCAGAGTTCAACGTTGTAGTAAAGACGATAAAACTGCTTTTTGTTGATACTAATATAAATGAACTTCTCGCTTCCTTACACAAATATTAATAAATTTGACATTGCATCCATTTTGTCTTTCTTCTCGTTAATTGACAAAACAGTAATAAATCGTCGGAAATACTGCGTTTGATGACATCTCGTGTTGAGAGGCTTGATATCCTATCATCAGGAATCTCACACTGAGCTTACTTTTAGTAACTGCGAGCATTCATGGAGAGGTATCTTCTTATTGCATGTATTTTTGTTTAGTATAATTATTGCAATTATGGTACTCGTTAGTCGGATTAATCAATTATTGAAATTTGGCTGCACTTTGACTTGTAAAACACAGTGAGTAAAAGGCGGGTACCATTTCTAATCTGCTACTACCCCTTAACCACTTAATTTCAAATTCAATTCAAAATTCAAATTGTTTATTGGATAAAGCATGGTTAAGCACAGGAAAATAACAATGTTGCGTAATCCAATATATTCACAAACATATAACAGAGATAGCACATAAATATTTAAGACCAATCTATATTAAAGGAATGATCAAGTATAGTACAATTATATACTACTGTTATAAAACTGATTTTATATGCAGTTTGATAAGATTATGTACGAAATAAACGACCACATTTCAATTTAACAGGGACGGGTGAAAACCTAAATTTAAACTGTTGAGTGAAAAATTTGTCAAAGAAGAAGGTATTAACTATCAGAAAAAACGTGCAAAATAAACGGAAATGGGATGTAAATGCAGCAAATCGAATATATTTAATTCCCCTATTGGATTGTAATTAAACATAACAAGCAATATGGCAGACCTATACGTCACAAAATCACGTGATGTCAGTAATAGCTGGATATGTCGGGACCTTTTACAGCTTCCGTTATGGTATGGACTCTGGTACATTGTTGAAGGCCTAAATGGGACCTGTAGAAGTTTAAATTCTACTCTCATTTAGTGGGTGGCTGTCTCATGTACAATCTTGCCACATCTCCCATTTTTATATTGTATAACAAATAATATAGACTAAGGTCGTGGGTTGTAATGTCAGCTTATTTCCTAAATATTTTCATGACTCTTTATTTGTTCATCTATGAGCTTATAGAAAATATTCATGTATTGATATACTATTAATGCAGAATTAAATACAAGAAAAAAACTACAAGAGATCAACAAGAAAATTGAGGTAACTGCATATCGAATTAATTAAGGATAAATTATTGTCATGCAAATGTTTACTGTTACCCTTCTTGTGTAATGCTTATTTCTCTGTTTGCCTAATTTATTTCAGGTATAATAAGTGGTAAACAAATAATTTTTACAAACCTGTAAATGCAGTTATAGACTGTTTACAGTACAAACAAACTTTAATGAGCTTACCAAGTACATGTAGTACATATTTCAAAAAGTCAAAAATTTTAATATTTCCTATAACCAAAAGAAGAGATTTTTTATTTGTAAGTATTCTTTCTTGATATCACCAAGTTGTTGAGCTGTTTTGAAATTGATACCAGCTGAATTTAAAGTTGTTGGTAAAAAGTCGCAAAAATCAACCGGACAATTGGTCTCCTATAGCTAATAAGTATAATGTCATACTGTTTAAGCTATAACATTTTACCACAGGACAGCATAAATGAAATCCGACGTGTAGCAAAATTCCTAGAAGTAGATGCTAGTGAAAGTTTGATCAGAGAAATCGATGATATGTGCTCGTTTGACAAAATGCAAAAAGAGAAAAATAAACATGAAGATGTGAATGAATGGAGAGACAAACAACCTGGAATGTACAGAAAAGGTAAGTGATTTATTTATAAGTCTAGTGTAGAATATTCATTTGAGAGATCGAAAGTGCATAGTTCAAAGAGACAAGGCAAATTAACTTAAAGGTAAAACAAAAAGAACTATGGCTTGGAATCAACGAACCCCTTTAAAGGACGAGGGTCGTTAAGGCCCATTTTTGGCCCAAGAATTTGGCTATAAAATGAAAATTGGCTAATATCAAATATTCTTTATTATTTGTATTGAATAATGTCTATAAAAATAAAAATTTTTAATCCAACAGATTTTTTAGTTTAATTCGTTCTACAATGGTCACATGACACATAGAAAATGCTTTAAATGTGAAAATACTAAGAAATTGATTAATTTTATGCAATATTTGATACTATTTTGTCGGTTTTAATATAGATCGCACAAAAACATCACGACCAAACTTTGCACAATTAAAGATCTATCAAGTACAAATGTTTGGTT
>JARWCS010008014.1:0-17298 GCA_034783895.1 Geukensia demissa
ACAGTAATTTATATCCAAAATGGAAATCAATGAGTATTTGTTGCGTTGAAACCTTAAGTACCTTGTGTCTTATGTGGCGGTCGTGTATTCCCATTTCAAGGTATGGTATTTTTTGTGTTCTTAATTCGTTGATTGATCAGCCCACGATATCAACGAAAATGCATCACCACGAATAATAATTGTTTCACAGTAAAATGGTAATAAGTGCAATTTTAAAGGAATTTATTGAATTTATACATTTCCCACATGCAGGTCAGCAGTTAAGTTTTTACATCCTGCAGGTACGCATTCATTATAATAACACACCTCTATTAAACGAATAAAGGTTGCGTTGCAACCATAATCTCTTGTGTCGAATGTTGCGTTCGTATTTTCCCATTTGAAGGTATGGTAATATTAATTTTTTGTGTTCTTAAATTCGTTGATTTATCAGCCCACGAATTCCACCAAAATTGTATCACCATTGGAAATAAGTGCTGTTTTGAAGTAATGTATTGAATTTATTCGTGGCCCACAACCAGGGACGCCCCTTTTACAGGACAAGAGACAAACTTTACTCCAACTTAAATTTTCAGTGTAATGTTGTGTGTTCTATGTTTGTCTTTCGTTTCATTTTGTTTGCCATGGTCTTGTTCGTCTTCCGACATAACGATTTCTGTCTGCCCTTTGGTATCTTCGAATTAAGCAGGAGATACCTAATGCCTATTCTTTCCCAGACACAGCCTTTGCGAAGTGGATTTCGACTATTTATACATCTCGCTCGAACTAACGGACGGTCTTTCAACAGCGGTTCTACCCGCAGTCGGGGAAACCGAACGGCATATTTCTATATCCCGACCGCCCTCGGGAATAGCTATACTTTTATCATTTGTGAGAAAGGGCTTTTACCGGGCGGTCTAAATAAATTGATATAAAACTACCCAAAGAGATCACGGCTGACTACCCCTTTCTGAACTGTGAGCTGCTCTCCGACTTTGTAATAAAAGTTTGTACTTGATAAAAAAAATTGCTAGGTTTATCATATACCTGTCAAATATCGGTGGTCTTCTCCAAGTACTTTGACTTCCTTGGCCAATAAAAATAACCACCATGGTATGACTTAAATACTGTTAAAAGATCGTTTAACCAATAATCAATGAATAGCCTTGAAACGAGTAACATACAAGTAAAACCAGTGGGACATTAACTGGTTATGCTAATGCATATGGAGGTATTTGTTTTAGAAGAATTTGCTTTGGTCGTGTTTTAGTTTTTTAAAGCATTGTATTAACAATCATGTAAAATAGATGCCAAATATACTTCAATCCTTCACACCTGATTATCATCACCTTATCTACCAAAATGATCTTGTAATTAAAGACACAACAGGTACTCCCAATTCAGTCTGCCTCTTACCTTGATCTTCATCACGAATTAGACAATAGAAATGTCAAAACTATATGACAATCGTGATAACTTCATTTTAATAATCAACTTCCCATTAAATGCCCGGCGTATGACGTATACATCTCCCAGCTTACATACGTTTTAAGATCATCTGTCCAATGCTTGGGTTTTCAAGAGAGAGCTAAGTCACTGACAAAGAAGTGGTTAAGGAGGGACATCTTGCTACTCGGTTGAAGTTATCAATTCAGTAATAATATGTTCGAACCATAATCTTGAAGATTTATGCATAGTTTGCATTTGTCGTTCGTCGAGAGCGGCTGGGGTATAGAAAAAAGCCAATCGCTTTCTCCGCCTGCAGGTAGAACCCTTGGTAAAGGGCCGTCCGTTGGTTAAGCGTGTGTAACAATACACGAAAACCCCATTCAAAAGGAAGTGCCGAGGGGCTATAGGCACTAGGTATCTACGTTTGTGAGACACTGGTCTCAAAAATGGGAGAACTTTGTTATGAGGAATGTGTCAATACAAAACCCGTCCGGAGGGAGACGATAAAGAAGCCCCGTGTTTAGAACAGGCCACGTTAAAATGTTACCCTCAGTTGTGTAAATAATAAGTTGATATGTCTTCACGATAAAACTGTTAAAGGTATAAATTTTATTCCAACAGGAAGCTTGGCTGTTGTAGCATGGATGATAATGGCAAATATAGGATATGTCATTGCCAGATACTATAAACCTTTGTTTCCGAGTAAGAAAATACTAGGAGCCGATGTCTGGTTTATGGTAAGGTTTCAGTAATTTTAAATATAAAGAAGTGTTCTTCTGTTCAGTAATTAATTGTAACTGATTCTAATAGCTAGTGGCAGCTGGATCATGAATTCATAATTTTATTATATCGATGAATTAGGTCGTTGGATGTTCTAGGATACTTTTGTTCTTTATCAGATAAAAATAATAACTAGAATCTATTCTCGATGTATGTTTTTCTTACTGCTTGCCAAGTTTTATTGTATTTTAATCATATGAAATAATTTGACTGAACAGTTGAGAAAATACGTTATCGGTATATCAGGCAACAAGTGCAAAGCCATATTTAATAATTGAATTCATTTTTGTTGTTCTGCATCAAACAATGATACCTATGTTTTATGCTCAATATAAATTTTTTACTTATTACTTGCCAATTCTTTTTATTTCATAGAAAAAAAACCCAGAAAATTTGAATATTCGTTTAAATGATGAAAACATACCTTATTGGTTAACAAGTTTTGTTTTAAAATAAACTTTTCGTTTGTATTATATCATACATCAATAATGCTGTATATTTATGCTCAATACATATTTTACTTTCTACTAGCAAAGTGTTATTGTATTTAAATGAAATTCATGAAAAATCTGGACATTTTTCTTCAAAGCTAATACTACACCTTTAAGGTGTATACATAAATTTTCCATGTGCATATTGTTAATTGCGCGAAGTGCAACATGAGAAAGGTAGCTCTGAATTTAACTGAATAGGGGCGAGTCAATATTATTTTTTATCCATTGAGAAATAACAAAATTATTTTAACCAATCAGATTACAGTATTTATCTCAAATTAATTTATTTATGTATGTTAACTGATTTGTCCCACAATGTTTACTTGGGCCTTTCAGAGCTCACTACTTGATGAGGTTATCCTCGTTTTGGATGTGGTGTTGAAGGTTTAAAATTTACTACTTTTTGAAATGGTGGTCTGCATTTATTGCATTATACCATATCCATTCTTTTTCAAATAACTAAATGTTATTTATCAATCATCCATGGATTTGTCTGCTTATGGTAAATAATTTTAGAATTCGTGAACAAGTAATGATTGGATTCTTTTTATTGGTATTATTCATAAAGTAAAATGATATTTTTAATTTTATAAATGTGCATTTGACATAATTTCTCATAAATAGACATGTACTCTAGTCTGAATGCTTACATGTGATTGTATTATTGTTATTTTAACTAACAAATATTGATTTTTGTAATTTACTGTTATTTTATTAACATTTGGTTCTTTTTTATGTCTTTAATATTAGGTTTAAAAAAGTTTATGCCCCACCAAAAGACTATTAAAAAATTTATCACCCTGCTAATTATTTTTTACGAAAAAAGTATTTGCCCTGTCTGTATTTACACCGGTCCCTCCCTCATTTATATGTTGCACAGTCACTAATATATAATATATATAGGTCTAGAGATAATTAGCATAACAAAAATAATATGTGTGATGTTAAAATACATAAAAATGAAAAATTAACAGCAAATTTTTGCTCGGCCATAGAGTGATTTGTTTCACGATGAATCAGTTATTTCTATCTAAATAATATTGCCGTTCAACCCATGTAGTTGTGAATTTTAAAATTTTTAGGAAAAATGTCCAACAATGGTAACGCAGTGCGGTTGTTGGAAATTTTTAATGATAAAATATTATTTATAATCCCGCTCAAACGAACAGACGACCCTCCAACAAGGGTTTTACCTACAGATGGAAAACAAAACGGCCTATCTTTATACGGAAATTGTGAATTCTGAAACTTTTAGGAAAAATGTCTAATCGAAAAAAGAAATTTTTAATGACAAATTCAAATATTGGATTTAAAATGATTAATAGCATTTAAAAACAAGGAAAGAAATGAAAATAAAATCGACGCTGGAAAATTATCAAAATCTTGATCTTCCTATTTATATATACTGATCTTTAAATTTATTCATACTCTGCTAATTATAACAATGTTTATCGTTTGTTTTTTTAATATTTATATGATAATGTTGTGTTAAGCATTGACTATGCGGAAATAGTAGCTGAGGTTGAAGAAATAGTGCACGACCCGAAGCATCAACCGATGCTATTTCCCATAGTCAATGCTTAACACAATGTTATTATTTTTATTATTATTATACTGACTGTCAATATAATGTACGACAGCTTATAGTATCAAAAATGAACTTCAATAGTCATTGATTTATGTATAAATCCGTATATAAACCACTAACACTGTTTTGCAGATTGCATAGTATTATTTTTAACTTCGATATCATTGTATTTTTAGCAAGCCAAGACATGCTGAGGTGTGCATCAGTGATAGACCAATTTTTCACAATATTTGTCACATAAAATAAGCGGAACTAGTGCAAGCATTGATGATAAAGCAGTACGAGTGCACATATTTGCATGATTCAGCAGACGGTAGTTACATGTTACTGTCTGGTTGGCGCAACGTTAGAATAACGTTTGTATTAAACGCATTATTGATCGAAACTTAAGGCCCGCCCATTTAGGCCAAGCCCCCGCATACTCTCGTGTTCTTGTTGCGTTGATTGACAACCACAGCGAATAGTACACACAACAGCTAGCATACTATGAAGACATAGTGCGATCAACGCTATATAATTCATACGAAATCTATGCGAAAATAAACTTTGACTATACATGTACATTCTTACAGGAACTATAATAATAATATATAATTTATATCTAAATTGTTGCCAAATACTTGATTGGAACAGAGATTTACATCCTTATCTTAGCACATACTACAATACTATACCATTTTGTTAAATTTCATTGATTCAAGATAATTATTGCTATCTTAATACAATAAAAAAATAATCCATTATCACAGATTCACCGAGTACTTATGGTTCTTGCAGCGATACTAACCATCACATCATTTGGTGTCATTATTCACGGGCATTTTAGCGTAAGTAGACATGTAAAATTTTGTTTTGCCATTATAATACATGGTAACCATTACAGTAATTAAAAGCCCTATCTTACATACCCAATATTCTCTTCGTGTGTTTTAATTTACAAAATTCATGTGTTAGAATGTGATTGAGTTTAATGAACAAAAGTAAAAAAAGCTAACAGTTATTTTATGAACCAATTTGAATCATTTAATATGACCGAAAGCCTTCAACAATAGAAAAAGAGCTATGAAAATGAAAAGAAATGGGGTAAATGTCAGATAGATTGCACTCAAACCACGGGAAAACATGGAGAATTTACACCACAAGGCTTAAATTTGTTTTGGGACAGGCGTGTGAACTATTTGGCGGATGTAAAAATGATTTATGCGCAGTAAAAAATTGTTGCTTTGCTCTTTGACAAAGTTTCAGTATTTATTAAAGAGGAGACTGTTTCATGGAGCAAGGATGATTTGACTTTTCTTTTTACAGGTAGGGGAAACTAGTTTTGAAAAATCACATCCGTACATAGGAGTTATTGTGCTCTGTCTAGTAATAATAAATGTAAGTTTACAATAAATTTTATTTAAGTGTGAAATACATTGTACATCATTTTATAAATTTTCTATAATTAATTATTTCTGTAACTTTTTAAATTTAGATGTTTAAGAAGTATAACTGTATAGTTATTTTAAACTTTTAAATCTGCAAAATACAATCAGTTACAAACTTTTGGGTAAATGCCTTAGAGACTGGACCATATGCAACTTTACCTGAACGATCAGGATTCTACTTAATGTAACATGTCATTGCAAATTTGAAAAAAAAAATTATGATATCTTCAGATGTCCCTAAAACGGAGAAATATTTACTAAACATCACAAGAATGCACCAGTTTCTCTGAAAAAAAGAAAATTGGCGCATCCGAAGTGTTATGCATTGTTCGTGGTTTGACTTATCACTGTTGCCATTAAAACAGAATTAGACACATGTAAAACTAATTTTTGAATAATTATTCTTAAGACTGGGTAGGACCTAACATACTTAGTATAAACAAAAACATTTCATTGTATTTTCAATGCTTGTTGTGTTACAGCCAATTCTTGGAATCCTCAGACCAGATAAAGAGAGTAAATATAGACCAATATTCTATTGGTTCCACTACTGTATTGGGGCAGGAGTAATAATATTAGCCTGTAAGTTGCTTAATACCACAAACTAATTATCTTGCTGCACAACATGACATGTATGTACATGTTACCTACATCCTATTATGAACACATGAACTTTGCCAGACTTTGTAGATAATTTTTGATTTGCTCACATGGATAGCTTTTCAATTGCAAATTCATAACGTAAAATATAAAAAATATAAAATTATTTCATATGCAAGGAAGAGATAAGATAAAAATAATAACAAAACTGATGGTAACTGCCTCTACCAACAATTGCAGGTTCGTCAATAAAAATGCATAATTTGGGTAGAATGAAGAGCCTCCGGCTACAGTTCATTTTTATCGACTACTGTTCATAAATGTTTGTAATAATGACCTTAGCGTTTGTAGCAGCTGAATCTGTTCAATCACAGCGATGATAAATCGCAAAGAAAAATGTTTTACGAATGATTTGTTTGTCTTCACGGCTTTGATAGCGTATGTGCTAAATCGAGGCGTATGCAAATATGTTTGCAAATGTTGCATAAATCTGGTGATTTTTGTTATGCTATATGCACAATGCAGGGGGTAAACTGCATATATAAAACGCGAAAGACAAATATACACATGCTAGTTTGAACAAAAATACTATCAAATTTGATGCATATTTAGTTCTTTTTTTAAACATTATTGAGCTAGATACAATATTTTGTTTATGAATAAGCAATGACTTCATCTCCTACATTGAACTAGATGTTTTTTTTTCTTCCAGTGATTAACATTTTCATCGGGATACGGCTGGAAAAATCACAGACGTCAGACAAGGCCTACTATATATTTATAGCCTATGAGGTGTTTCAAGTTACCATGATTGTTGTTCTAGAAGTATTGAATATTATTGGGAAAAATAAAACGAAACATGTTACAGGTATGTATTACTTAGGACTTAATACGAAATACATTGTTTGCTTTTGATTGGTGAAACGTTTCTGAAAATACTATATTAGAATATAGACTAATGCAATCTGGAGCAATGCGACGTATTTCAGATCAGCTGAAGAAAGGTATAACCGCTTGAGTACTTACAGGAGCGGCTAATTTATATTTACTTGACATTTGCAACAAGGAATTCCATTCTTCCAGATAAACTTAAAAACCGCAAATGTGAATCAAAAGACAAATGTTCTAAAAATGTACGATATTTACAGTTTTTGCAAGCAAAAATAACGAAGTCGACATCGTAGCTTATTGTAGTTATTTCTGTCAAAATACGCAGCTCATATTGTCCTACAAGTTGGTGGACACTGTTTTTAGTTTCCTTTTTTATGTGTAACGGCTTTCAATTGGTTACAAAAGCCTTGTTTACTGAAAGCATTTCAATTAAAAAAAATGGTTTACTCCAGAAGATGTAGCAATGAAACCAGTAGATGTAAAGGACAGAATTACAGCACAACCAGATGAAAACAACCAGCCATATGTAAGTTACTGAATAATTCAGATATTCTCTCAATAAAATAAAAAATGCGATGTAGTCAATGACAACACCAATAAGAAAAAGATCTGGAACATGATTTAAAATTTTTTTTACATACATTAAATGATTGTTTAATCAGACTGGACAAAGTCCAGTGTAGAATACCCATGTGAGAGATCAAAAGTCCATAGTTTAAAGAGACAAGAAAAATTCGAAACAAACTAATAGATAAAACGAAAACAAAAGAAACAACGGCTTTAAATCCAAGTATTTATAATGCTCATGACGAGATCATATTTATGGGTGATGATGAATGAGCTCCGCTTTGTATTAAGTCAACACACTGATTTTTAACCTGCTAGCTGTCCACAGGAAGACATGCGACTTTACGCGGACACCTTATTCTGACTATGGGCCGCCCCGTCTTTGTTTACGTCTTAATGCTGCGTGCTTAGCGGGCATAGGTACGAAGAAACACCACTTTTAATAACAAAAAATTACAACTTCTTAATATGTCGGAAGCAATAAACGGATAACTATATAACTGAAAGGATTAATACATCAACTGGAGTTATATGAAAAGGAAATAGAAGATACCAAAAGGGCGGACAGAAATCGTTAAGTCAGGAAATAGGCAAGACCATGACCAACAAAATAAAACGACAGACAAACTTGGTACACTGAACACTACAGTAACATAAAAGCTGGAGTAACACGAACACTACACAAACCATGGTTAGGTCAATATAGAGGATGTTCCCTGCTGACATTAAGATTTACAAGGTTTTCAAAAGCTTATGATTGCTTTTCAAGCTCTTTTACAATTAAACAAAATAAGCAGAAAAAACTGATGGGCCAGTTTTCTCTTTCTTGAGATTTAAGCATTTAAAATTTGGCGGGAAAAGGGTTTCTCTCAGGTTTTGTTTAAGTACGTTGTGTTCATTAAAACACAGGAGGAAGAGTTATCAAGAATTTCATAAAAAAATTTCAAATTGCATTTTAAGTGTGTTTAGTGAAATTATAAAAAGAAAAGTGGAGGTAACTGGGCAAAACATATTAATGCTATTAAACGGATAAAACCAGATGAGTTCGAAAATCTGACCAAAATGGCTGAACAGCCAAACAAAATGAAAATTCTGACGTTGATTTATAATGCTATAGAATTATTTGTAGGCATGGACACCAAAACTGGTACTTCTGTGTATACATATCTTTGTCACAATAGTGTTGCCGTTCGCCATTGTAGGAATAATTGCTTCATCAACATCATCATCTGACTAACAGTTTGAAGAAAAATATACATTTGATCAATGGGAGATCAAAAAAGATATTCTTTGTGTTTTGAAAATTGTGCCATTAATATAAAGGGATAATTTCTATTGCATATTAAAAAGGTTAATTTAGGTTTAAAAGTAGTAATTCCGATTATCATTCTTTACAATATTTCCTGCAGCAATTTTTTGGGAGTTCTTTACTCAGACGCCCACCCGAAAAACTATTCTTACCCGGGTAATCAGATAAATGGAGAATAGTGTTCCGCAACTGATACTAATGGACTATTCGTAGAAAATTTCGTATTTGTTATAAACAAAAATAGGATAGTCTGGTTTTATATATGAGAATAATGAAAAATAGGTTAAAATTACAATAAAAATTATTGGAAAAGATCAAAAGGTCAGTCAGGGATGGAGAGGGTAAGACGTTCACGAAGATTTAATACGAAAAACAACCGTTTTTAAGACACCCAATGTTGTTCGTTGTCGGTAGGTGATCGGGTTTGGGGAAAAACAGATCTTCTTTAAAGGAAATAGTTTGTTTTCACCGGGGAAACGGACAATTTACAGAAACGAAAAAAGTACAATCTTTGTGACAGTGAATGCATCCCTTAGGAATAGTGATGACTTGTTGTATAGCAGTTGTTTATTCTTTTAAATTATTTGTACAATATGCTGTTTTAAAACTTAAAAACAAGCATGTTCATACAAATCGTTTCGTTGTGTTTTCTAAAAGGCATGACATACACTGCATACAAAAATCTAACGTAATCAACCTTGAGCCATCCACTGCGTACGTCGATACAGGTAACTGATTAACAAGTATTGGTTAAAATGAAGGAATTTACGAACCAAGCTGGATTAAGTGATTAAATCATTTAAATCTTTGCAAAAATACAAAAAAAAAATCTTCTTGTAAGGTTAAGTTACAATTAATTTATCAAATATGGTTTAATGCTACTAATGCGAGGTTCAAAGCGCATCAAACTTTACCATACCAATGTCACATGGGTAAACTTTCTCATTGGACTTTTCTATTTAGATCCTTCCATGGGTATTCTTCCCTGTACTTTTTTTACGCATATAGCATATAAAATTTTACCATATGTATCAAAAATGGATAACGTATATATGTAAAGCTTGATAACCATACCGTTAAAATGTTTTGATGTTATTCATTTTGATATACAGTGGAAGAAATGTGATATACGTGTACATGGATCCTTTTCTTGATGTTTAGTAACGTTGAACTCGTTTTAAAATTGCATCTGCAGTGAGAAGACATTATCAAGCGTGAGGAGGAGTTATTAAGAAATTCTCAGTGCATTTCATTGAAAAAATCGAAACAACAGTGTGAATGAAAAACAAATTATTACTGACATGATTAAAATTTAACGACCAATTGTTCAAGTTCTTGTATAAACGAGAAAATTCTAAAGCACTGAAAATACAGAAAGGCCTCAAAATATATTGCTCTTAGTTGTTGTCGGATCTGGCTTTCCATTTTGATTTGTTTGGATCTGAGTGCTCCTTTTCTGTGTTTGGATCTTTCACTTTCTATGCTTTTTGATTATAATGCTACTGATGTTACTCCTTGAAATGTTCAAATAGCACACCACAATTTTATATATTTATGCGACTTTATGGTAATTTCGTATTTTAAAGGAAATTATTAGGACTGTATGCCAGAAGGATACGATTTAGATCTTACATAATTTGATCTATATCAAATATCAATCACATTCTATGTCAGGCTATTTACCTAATATGTTGTGTTTGTGTGTCTTGTGTGTGTGTTCTCTTTGTGTTAATAGATGGTTTGTTGATCGATGATGCTATTTATTAGGTGTTTTTTTTTCTATTTTAACCATTCCTATTATCTTATAATATAATAGGTAAATATGCACGAATAGTATCGTCGAAAAATTGCAGCTGTCAATACATGTAATAACACAGAAAAAAAAACGTGCAGAGTCGGAGAGGGCTGGTTACAATAGAGCATGCACAAACACTATTTTATGAAATACAGAGTTAGGTTATTTTTGAACGATCAAAAATTTCAGAGCAAAAATATACTTAAAAATCCGAAAAAGCCAAAAGAAAAAAGCTATCACCAGTCTCGTCATTATATTAAAGATTTGGATAACTCAGAGGAGAAACTCTCAAGTGTACGATATCCAAGAAATATGATATTTTCATTACTTCAGAACGACATATTGAAAATTCAGAAAAAGGAAAATGCATCAACGTAAGATCAAGATTTTGGAAACAACGGTTGGTGGACGTCATGCAATAAATATACTGATAATTTTTTAACAAACAAGGGACCCAATAATTCGGAAACAAGGACTTACTAAAAATTCGGAAAACGATGAAAGGAAACTAGGAGTCAGCAAACAAAGATTACAACAGCTTTGTAATGAATCTTAAATCTAGCGTTGTGTTTATCGTTAATAAACGACCTGTGAAACACGAAATTTGCCAAGTATAAACAAAGTCACAAAACGCCGGAACAACTTACCGAAAATTCGTCAGAAAATCGAAAGAGTACTTGGCATCTACAATACTCTCATTACATTAACTAAAAAAGTAGAACTAGAATGTTTTAGCTGTTGTACGCCATTTACGAAAAATAAAACAAAATCCCATATATCGAAATGTAAGAAAACTGGAAGTGGAGCCAGGCGTCACCAAACCTTACATTACATCAAAATATTTGGACAAATCAGGCAAATATTTTATGTAAGTGTATCATTAAGATTAGCATTAGGACCAAAACAAAGGAAACATTGTTAAATGAAGTACTCATATTAAAACAAACTGAAGTAGACAGCCAAATCCAGCGGGAGGGCATTTACCAAATGCAATACAAGGAATGAAGCCTTCTCCATTAATTTAGGTGGATTTCATGTAATTTTGTGTAAACTATTACGTTGTAAAGTTTGTTCTAGACAATTTTTGCAACTGGGCTGGTGAATACCCTCGGATACCTCTGTTCCACCAGCAGAAGCATCGACACATGGTTTTCAGAATACAGGTTCAATAAATATGGCGAATTTTGGTATGCTTTATATTCAGTTCAAGAAGTAACCTGTCCTCAGTAGCATAAGAACCAGAACACAGGAAAGCCGAGATCCAAACATTGCAAAATAAAATACTCATATGAAAACAAACCGAAATAGGCAGACAAATCCCTCGGGAAGGACGCCTTCCATGTGCAATATAAGGAATGAAGCCTCAAATAAAAACAAACATTAAAACCAACTGAATCTGCTTTAACTCTGAAATCTCTACATATTACACAGACAATATTAATCACAAAAAGCGACAACCAATCTCGAAAAACTACTCGCTATCACAACATCAAAACACAGTTGAAAACCTACCTGAACCAGGTTCAGATGAAGACGTCCGGTAATATTTATTGTAACAATATTATATTATGGTGTTTATTCATTGATATTTATTGTTTGATGAGAGTATTTACATCAACCCGACGGACGTTGCGGAAAGACGAATTGTACGCAGCCTGCCTTGAAAAACAGGAACAATGGACGATCATTTGAAAGACTACTCCAAATGAAGAAGCGCACATTCCGTTCATTATGATAAATATTTGATAAAATAAAGAATTTTGGTTCATTGTTTGAAGAAACCTCACTTGCATTTGAACTTGGAAGTCACAGAGAGATAAACCAGATAGAAAAAAGAGTGAAATATTCTTATAAATGCTACCTATAAGAGGTAATTCCTTGAAAAGCGCATATACCAATCAAAATGTACTTTACTTGTGCAGTGAATTACTATTCTGATACACATATTTGCTAAATATTAACAATTTACTTTTACAATGGAAAAATGTAGTTTATGTACTTGCCATGGAGGAGAAAAAACACGAATTCATTTCCAAAATTGGTGGAAAATCGCATTTTTTCTCAGACAACGCTAAATCATCACAAATCGGCTTATGACTAGAGTTGGTGGCAATATTTGCAATAAACGCATTAGTGTGTCATACTGAACGAGTTCATTTTTTAAAAACTCAGCCATTTATAGATTAACAGTGACAAATATCGAAAAATCACGGAAAATTGGCCCGCCCCCTTTTTTAAGAAATGTTATGTAAGTCATAAAATGTTCATACCATGCCAATTTTTGAAACATCATATAGTCTTATAGTGAGACAAGAAGGATTTCAGCACATTCAAACAATAAGAAACGCACTTATTAACAAAAATATGAAAAAACGGGATTTGTTGTTTTTTAGGATCATGTCGACTTTTGGTCCGCAGTTGTATTTTGCTCCACGGAGAGCTAATATTTCCTATTTTTGTAACAATTTAGTATTTGGTAGATGGCAATGAATAAACTTAAACGTTCTTAGTAAAATATAGATAAAATTGTGACAATGATTGCGCTCATGACCCCGGCTTTTGACGTTTTATTTATTTCGTTGTCAAAATATTACGTAATCGCAAAAACAAATTTTACACCAATAATCTTTTGACGTGAAAACCGTGACAAATTGGAATATTTCATCATTCGCAATGTATCTAACCTCCATTTGATGTGATATCGCCAAAATAGATTTTGGGTCCAACCCATTTAAGGAGAAAAACACTAATTCATTTCTTAAAGATTTTCAACTATATTCGAGAATGTTTAAATTCGTCTAGCCATTTTACCTTAACTTTAACTAGGCAAAGACCGTATATACAAAGATTTGTACATGTCATGGCTATAATCACACAAAAATCATAGTAGGTTTAAAGTCTTCTAGTGAAACACTGACTCCCATGGCGACCCCCCTATAGAAAAGACATTTTTACTTCCTGAAAATCTTCGTTAGCGATGCGTTGCCGCCATATCTCAAATAACTCCTACAACTGATCAAACCTGGGCTCACATTCATCCCAAAGCATCTATCTGTCAAATAAAATTTCACTTAGTAAAATTCGTTTACTGTTCTTGAAGATAAGGCGTACTGAATGAGACAATATTGTGTATTTTTAGCACAATTTTTGATGTGTTCAAACTTCCAGTGTGAATTAGTGTTTTGACACCTAGAGCTAAAGGTACGGGCTACTAAAAGGGAAAAGCAACACAACGGAAATAATGCACGACCGGCAGATAGTAAAGTAGCTTTTTATTATTTTGAAACGTTCATCTATTACAAACCAATAGCCGGACAGCTAAAGTATGCGACAGCATCGACTCTTTTATTACTTAAGACACTAAATTATATAGATAATAATTGATAGAAACATTGTCAATATTAGACATGTTTCTCATTCCTTATTGTAAATATTTCCTTTCTTGACGGGGTTCCCTTTGGCTTCTTCATGCGGTTCGTATAATTCTAATTTTGTCCGTTTTACCTGTTTATGCAGTGATGTTTTATATTTTAATGAATGTAATCTTTGTATAACAAGCAAATGATTAAAATAAGGATTTCGTTACCATTAAAAGTGAAATTTTTTGCAAAATTTTATCATAAATATAAATATTTATTTCTAAAATTTGCTTGCACATGCAGAAAATTGATAAAATACGATATATCACACCCAAATTTTTAATGGAAAGGTGGAAAATTTAAATACAACCAATTGGAACTAGAAAGTTACTTGAATGATCTTACATGTTAACATACACGGTATATTTATAATGCAATTTTAAGATCCTTATATATTGTCATCTTTGGAATTTACATTGACTCACTGCTCAGTAGTACAAAATTGTTTTCAGTAATAATTTTGTGTAATATTTGTCCTACATGCTGTCGATACAGTTGTACATATTTTATTATTGGCACTCAATACCGGCTTTTATTGATATTTTTACAGTAAATCCAACCAGACGTCTTTTGAGATCAGTGTAGAATACCCATGTGAGAGATCATAAGTTTAGAGTCTAAAGAGACAAGACAAATTTGAAACAAAATAAGAGATAAAAGGAAAACAAAAAGAACAAAGGCTTGGAATCAAAAACCTCCTGTACAAAACAGGAGTTGGATTAGGTGCAGGGTAAGCATCCCCTGTCCTGTGCTCAGCACCCGATTGATGTTTTAGCTTAAAAGAAGCAGGTTTGTTATCAACTGTGTTTTGATTGAGAACTGACTGTCAGAAGCATAAATTACTATTTCGAGCCTGGTACATCTTGCTGTTTTATTTGTTATTTATTGCGTACTATGTATCAACTTAAAAAGTTAAATCTTATAGATTTGGTTTTTAAATTTTGGTTTTAATGTCGTTTTGTCACACCACTATCCAGGGTTAAGGGGAGCATTGAATTCTCACAAACATGTCGTTGTTTTTATGTTTAAGTGTAACTTGTTTTGAATTGTTCATTTATTTGGCCGATAATTGTTAAATTTCAGTATCATCACATTTGATTTTAGGGTGTGGATATGTGTCTATTATTGAAGGCCTAATCGACAATCATAACATATCTCCTTTTCTATATTAAAAAGAAAAACTATGGAATATATGCCAGAAAGACACAATCTTCATCTTTTCTGGATTTTGTACTGCATAATTTCTGCTGAAGCTGTTGTCTTAATTCGTGGGGCATCTTAAAACATAGTGCCTTGGTTTTCTCTCTTTTATCAAACAACCGCCTCGGTGGTGTAATGGTTAGCGTGCTCGCCTCGAGTGCGGAAGGTCGTGGGTTCAATCTTCGGCCGGGTCAAACCAAAGACTTTAAAATTGGTATTTGCTGCTTCTCCGCTAAGCACGCAGCATTAAGGAGTAAGAGCAAAGACTGGTCGGCCAAGAGTCAGAATAATGTGTCTGGGTAAATTGGCATGTCTTCCTGTGGACTGTTGCTTTCCTGAGCTAGCACGTTAAAAATCCGGCTCAGTGTGTCGGTCTAGTACAAAGCAGGGTTCATCATCGTCATTCATTAATATGCTCTCGTCCTGAATATACATGAAATACTTGCCACTGGACGTTAAGCAACATTTAATCAATTAATAAATACATATAACTATGGAGGTATTACTGTATTTTTCATTTGGTCCATAAATTTAACTAGAAATTCATCAAGTTTGAGTCTTTTTTCTATTTTTCTTCCCCTTTAGTGTGTCTGATTGAGGTAAATTCAAAAAAGCACTTTACACAAACTTAAATTTGACTTTGAACATATGTTATAAACACGCAAGATGTGGATTCTGTCTTTTCTTTTAAATATCAAGTTTACCTGAAAATTTCAACTGACATTTATCATAATACTAAATGTTAAATTATAGAAATCTACACCAAAACATATTGAGATTCATTATTTTATTTAGTATTGTAACATTGTAACTGTATGATCAGTCATAACAACAAACTACATGTACCGTATATGTTCTAATTAATGCCTTAGGGTGTTTCTCAAAAGTGAAGCAATTATTTTTAACAATATATATTGTTTTTCTGTCAGAGCAAAATATACTTCAACATTTTTAATACAAACATATGTTTAACTGAGATTTAGACACTTGTTTCAAGATTATTAAGAATTAACAAGAACATATATGGTACATTCACAATCATTCTTTCGAAAACCAGATGTACTGATAAAAAACAAGATTATCAAAATTTCCAATACAATTCAAAACTTTCTGTCTGAAATGCAGTTAAATGGTGAAATGGCAAACAAACAAGCAAACATTAAAAAACAGTTGTGTAAGTTGTTGTTTTTCGGAGCTGTCCTTACTGTTTTACTCAGAAAAAGTAATAAAAACCTGACAAATGTTATACATGTATATCCAACCCAAATGTCTATTGCGTTTCCTTAAGGAAGATCATTAATACTGTTCATCAAGTTTCTTTTGATCTCAATTTAGCAGAAACATAAACAAATAGCTGATCTGGTAAAAAAAGCTGTGAAAATTGTTTACCTGAAAATACAATTTGCCTTCGATCATTTGAACTTGAATGCCTTAAACAACATGGATACTTCAAACCTCTTTTTAAGTCCATTAATTATTCTTTAAATATGATTGACCTTTCACTGTTCAAACTGCTTTTAAGTCATACAAATATGGTTCCTTGGTCATTTTAGTTATCAAACTTCAACAGTTTAGTAAATATGCCAAACAAAATCTAGCTTTAGCATAAAAATTAAACATAAAAATAGTTTAAATCTGGAAGGCTTTCTCATACAAAGCGGACTTACATTTACCTCATAACATCTTGACTTTTACATCTTTCATTAAAACATACATATACATACAAATCTGGTTCCATTAGCTTACAAGCTACCAAAAAATGTGTGATGAGTAAGCTGAAGGTATTCAGTGCTTATTGTT
>JARWCS010008122.1:0-17297 GCA_034783895.1 Geukensia demissa
ACACATTTCATGTTAACCAAACACAGTTACATACTCTACACATCTAATACATGTATAAACGTGTAGAATTTAAATATATTTCTCAAGGTGTTTAGGTACTAGCTCAAATTCATTGCAGAAATGATGTTTAAAATATTTAAGATCAAAACACATTTTTACAATAAAGTTTATAATAAATTTCGCATAATGAACATTTGTTTTAAGAGGTTAGCTCTCATCATCAGCAGTGTTAGTACCAGATAAATTGGAAAATGTATTTGGATTGTTATCATAAATCAATGCATACTCCTACTTAATTTTGTAAATTTCAGTGACTGAAGTCAGAACAGTAAAATCCTGATTGATATCTTCAACAAAATACATAAGGGAATAAATGCCAGGCAAGGCTGAACAAAAACATCTAAGAATATCGGTAACTGCTTCGAAACTAGAATATTCAGGTGTGAAAAGGGACTTTTAAACGTTTGTAGAAACATTATAAAAACGTTTAAATAAGGTTTAAAAAAACGTTTTGAAAAAACGTTTAAAAAACCTGAAAAAAAGTTCACAAATTTTGGTTTATTAAACGTTTTGTGAAAACGTCTTTTCAACCATAGTGAAACGTTTTAGAAACGTTTATTAAATGTTTATTTGTTTGCTGGGGAATTACCCTTTTATTACTTATTCTGAGTCAGGTATCATTGAAAATATGTGTATGTTAATTTTATATGAGTCATTTCAATTCAGTTGTTCACGGGTGTCTTTCTTTTGTAATCGATATATTTTTTATATAATATAAAAACTGGATTTTTTCCCCTTTTATTTAAAGTGGAACCTAGTTTGTGATAATGATTGGATCGGTTCTACTATAACAACAATACAAACGGGCGGTCTGTTATTAGGAGGTTTTACTGCTGGTCAAGTTGCCGACACTTTTGGACGAAAACGTACGTATTTCCTATCCTTATTCATGCTGTTAGTATTTAACCTAATTGCGGCGTTTTCGACCTCATGGCAAAAGTTTGCAGCTTTGCGGTTCTTTATAGGTGTTGGATGTGGCTTTTATTTAACAGTGTATTATACATTTTTGATTGAGTTGACAACGATGAAGTATAGATCTATGGTTATGGCTATTCCTGCCTGGTCTTTGTGGAGTATCATTTATGGAGTTGTCTGTTGGTGGTTACACGACTGGATGTATGTTCAAATAGCAACCGCTGTATTGACCGCCCCTTGGTTTCTAGGCATATTGTAAGTAAGCATTTCATTACTTCACCTATCTATATTTAAATGTTATAAAGATTATCCATGAATATATTGTTATTGGACTCTTTTCGCGACAGTTCAATATGGCATTGTGTGAGGAATTACGGACGATATAAACTTTTACCAAAAATTCATATCTTAGAAACTTTTGAATTATAAAATGTACTTGTCGTATGTTGCGGCCACCACTATCTCAAAAGGAACGGTTGGTGAATTAAAAGTTTTAAAAATGGTTGCTTCTGTCATACACATATACATGTAGGGTACTGGCAATACGAGTTTCGAGTGGGTGTTAATTTGATGTCTAGGCTGGTGAAGAAGGAATTCGAAGGTACCAAAGGGGCAGACAGAAATCGTAAGTCGGAAGACAGACAAGACCATGGCCAACAAAATGAAACGAAAGACAAACATAGAACACACAACAATATACTGACAACTAAAACTAGAGTAACACGAACCCTACAATAACCAGTGTGAGTTCAGGTGCTCCGGAAGGTTGAGCACCTCCGGCTCCATTAGTGGCACCCGTCGTGTAACTCATTGTAGCAAAACCCAGTGAAAATTCTTTTGTCATGGAATGTTTATGTATTAGCTGATTGGTTTATTCTCTTGTCTAACCCTAAAACATAACCAATTTTAAATCATCGATATATGTAAATTCTCTAACTGGATTCATTTATCTTTTGCTTGAGAGCAAATATACTTTTCAGTGAAGCTTATGTAAGAAAAATGTGTAAGCCAGATCATACGGGTTAGTCTTTTTCAATACAATTTTAGGCAGATAATAATTTCACCAATAATCGGTCAGAAACCTGAAAGAAAAGAAATCTCAGGCTTGAGAAAGTCAAATTATTCTAGCCACAGTATCAGCTGCATGCACTACTCTGAATAAAAAGTTGTATTATTAGTTCATAATGGTTACATTCTTAGGAAACAAATGTTTTACATAGTTGACAAATCGGCATTATCAACAAAAAAATGTGATAAGATATTTAGAAGAACGCGCCAAATATTACCAAGCAGATAGCAAAACCTATAATAGTCCCGACTAAAACCAGAATTAAAATGACACGGGGTATAGCCAAATGTTATTGAATATAACAGCGACAGTGGCAGTATAATTGAAGCCATTCATGCTGTTCTAAGAATCATTATGTTTATACTAGCCTGTAACCTATCCAAGCCCCAAGGGCCGCAGGGTAAAGAAATGCGTCGCTAGGTTTCTCCACCTGCAAGTTAAACCCCTGCTAAAAAGGCTTCTGGTGGTTGGTTGGGTACTATGTATTGATGCTAGACTAACCTAAGAATAGATGAGGTCAGAAAAAAGTTTTGCTGTTTTTCTGACATGGGCAGAATCTCTCCTAAAAGGGCGTCTGTTGGGTGGGCGGGATGTGCAAATTCGTAACCCGTCTCGGACGAGAACATTACCGATATGCCCCAAGTTAGGAAAATATTACGCTTTCCGCACTTTAAATTTCCTTTTGCAGCAGCTCGTTGTGAGTGATTTCTTGGCCTGACCCCAGCTCACCCCATTTATGATTTATTGTTTGATAATTTGTCCCGTCCTGAATATGCATGAAAACATGAATTATTTTACCGGACGTTGGGCAATTCTCAATCAATCAATAAATCTAGCCTATTCCCAGGGGTATTTGGTATTTTTTTGGCTTAAGATTTATGATTTTGGGGTTCCGTTTTTTTTCTTGATTATTGTGTGGCTTGTGTACAACTCGAGTAGAGCAAAAATAATGTAAAGTCTGAAAGGAAATGTAAATTATGCCAAAAATCTCAAACAATGTGTAAAGATATTTATATCAACTGTTCGCAGTTTATCAAAAATACCAAAGTGCAGCACCAACCATGGAACTTGAAAACAAGTTGTTCTTAGTATGTTGAATTTTAATGCTTTGTAGATCTTTGTGCAAAATTTTGTTCAGCTTTTAAGGTGTTTTTTTTTTTCTTAATATTTAGTTTTATCTTAACCAAAGCAAATTTAACTAACGATTAAACATGAATAACTCTTCATTTAAAATGTAACATGTGCTCGATAATGTTAATGGAATTTGTACTTTTGTAATAACGTAATACCCACTCGTTTCCGTTCGCTCGATTTATCGAGGTTATTTTAATAACAAAAGATTTAATTGCCTTTCATCAAAAATTTATTCGTTTCGCTTTCGTGCGTTACGTGTTTGGTGTTCTCTAATAGCATATTACGCTGGAATCACAATGCTTGCTATTCGGTAGTACTGGGTAAAAATATGGTAAGGGCCACCCAAGACCATGCCACAAAAATGTGTTCCTTTGTGCTAGTTTAGTAATTAAAAAATCCATTTAAATCAAATTTGGTTATGGCATACCTATTGGTAAGCTCGAGAAAAAACTGGGCGCAGTTTTGACAGAAGACGGTCGTCGGACTGTATATCGAAAATATCAAGAACGGTACCATTCCTAATATAAAATTTGGATCCGTCTTTTGACAGCGCTAAACATATATATTTAATGTCCTGTTTAAAATATTTCTTTCCAAACATTTGTTAAGATCATTCAAACTTTATTATCGGTACAACCTCGTCGCAGCTATTTGAAGTGAGGATTCTGTAAACAGTAACAGGATTTTTTTTTAAGTTTTGTTCCAGAAAGCTACAGGTGGTTGGTTTCTATAGGGAAAAGAAAAGAAGCTCACAAGATTGTTCAACGCATTGCAAACTGGAACCAAAAATCTGTAACTGGTTTATCAAAATTTTCCTCTGCTGTTAGCTCTTTCCAAGTTGTGGATGAAAAAAGATATTCAGTCGTCGATGTTGTGCGAAATGATTCGTTATTGAGGAAAACATTCTTTCTGGGAATATGTTGGTACGTCTTATATATTATTACATAAACGTTGGGATTATTTTACTGTCAATATATATCCTTGAATATCTCATTTTTTTAAGAATTTTTCTAATTTTAAAAGTAAAAGAATGCTTATGTGCCAAAATATGAATTGTTGACATTAAATTTCCGGAAACTTTACTTAACACCTATGAGGTTTATGTTGTTACTAAAATATTACAGCGTTAGTGTGTAAGCTATGGAAGTCGTTGTATTAAACGCAAGTTATAATAATTATTCATCTATTTATATTTTATTTTAAACAGGGTCTCATGTGGATATGGATACTATGCAATATCATTTGGAGTGGAACAATTATCTGGGGATCTTTATTTGAACTTGATCCTAGTCATCGCCATGGATATGGTATCTCTTGTTGTCTGATATTTAACCAACTGGTAAATATGAAGAAATTATTAGGAAACTGTAGCTAAGAAATGTGGATATAAAGAGGCTTAGCGTTTATTGTGAACAGGTTTTTTATGTTTTCTAGATAAATGTTTTATTTTCAAAAAGAAATCTGCCTACCAAGGAAATGAAATTGAAATTGTGCAAAATATGATATAGTGACTAAATTTAGAATCGGCGGATGCTTACACTTCGGAGTCGAAGCCATTCTTTTCGTTTTATATTGCACTTTGTGTCGAGTTCATCTTGTTTATTTTGACCCTAAATGCACTTTAGATCTCTCGCATATTTATTTTAGACTAAGTTACGGAGAATATCAGAAGTAACAAAATATTATTTAACTTCATAAAAGCTCAGTAAGATATATGTCTAATCATTATGATAAATCATTTAAATTTTGTATTTATTATTCCAAGATGAATGATTTTCTAACAGTTTTGTCCTACATTTACAAGCCCAATTGTCAGACTTTTGTGACATGAAATTTATTATAAAAACAATGTTTAACATAAATTAGCATTTATTAAAATTCCAAAGCACTTAAAATAGGGGCAGACCTCGAAACGTATTGCACTAGATGTCACGGCCGTCGGATCCGGATTTGGTTTTTTCCATTTGTTTGAAATTGAGTAACTCTTCTACTATATTTGAATGTCTGACTACCTGTGGTTTGGTTCTAATGCTACTGATGCGTGATTACTCCTTAAAATATAGCGTACGTCAGTGCACAAGCCCTCCTGTCGGTTTTGGGCAAAGCACGGTTCAGTATTTTACATTTTCTAAAAGGGGAGGGTTTGAATCCAACAAAGCCAGTGCACCGCCGCTGCATATGACATTTGCCTGTCTCATATCAGTATTGTTAGCTTGTCTTTTTTGTCATTTTCAAAAATAAATTTGGGTTTTATATTTATAAATATTCCGCCAATATGGCCTGTTATTTGACACATATAGGGATAGGGAGTGGTTTCCTTGAAATCCGCCGAGAAACCTTTCCTAACTGCCGCCGGGGACTACAAAGATACATTCACTCAAACTCATTAATCATTTTATCGAACCTCGATTTTATTTCAACACTGAGTTACGCGTATGCAGATTTCCCCTTTAGTCTTTTGCATTTGTGACAATATGACTCAAATTGAATTGCATAGGCAAGGTCACTTATATAATTCCTTGTTTAGCAAAACATCGAAAACAAACATACTTGCTGCAAATCATTTTACATGATAGCAGCTGTCGAATTTCCGTTTCTTGATGTGGACGTGCCTTTAGCTTTTTCATATGGGGTTAACATTTAAAAACTAGTTCCATTTGCATGTGTTTGCACCAAAGTTTGCGACCAGTAAAGTCAGAAACTTTGGTGCATACACATGCAAATAGAACTAGTTTTGAAACGTTCAACAAATATCAAAATTATCGAAAGAGGGGATGTGTGGCACATTACAGTGCAACGGTTTTTGAATGCCACGGGAAATTTGGAATGATAGGTAGGAAGATTAAATTTCATTAAATAAATTATGCTTTTTTAGTTTGTTTAAGACAACATGTGCAATAATGTCTGAGGCCACAACTTATATATAGAGCTCCTTCTATATTATTGTACTATTCCATTTTCCCCTGCTCCTAGTTATTAATTTTTTAATTTTGTAAAAGTAATTCAAATATACCAAAGAGGCAGACAGACAAAACAATGGCCAAAAAACCGAAATTTCTGGAGTGATGAATCTAATCTTTCAGTGAGAAACACTTAGCTCAGTATCTTTCTTGTCAGCGGCAACCATCTATCAATAAAATCCTGTTTGGAAGCATAAGCTTTCGAGTAGCGTATCAACTGAGAAATATACACTCCTTATGCAGGTGCGGCAGCAATATTGCTAGACATGAACGAAAAGTTTAAAATGAAAAAAAAATCAAATTCAATCCGCCCGTACTGTCAATTTTTATGTGTAAGTCTATGTATAAAGCAGACCTTTCTGTTTCTGCAGTATCTTTGATTTCAAGTTAAATGGGATAGGTGCGGTCAACAAAGTCACCAAATTAGGAGTTTTTCAGTGAAAGAACATCATTTATATAGTGGAACGAGAAACCAAAATATTAACTTTTTCTCTTTTCTCTGCAGAAGCTTAAGGCTCTGTGTGAAGTCAGCTCCATAGGAATTTAGGAATAAATCGGCGAGGTTGGTACACATTTGGTCCCAATGCATGCCGACAGTCTGTTGAAACGCACGTCCGTCAAACATTACTAACATTCCACAAATGTCATCATCAGAGTACTTTTTGTAGGAATCAGAGTGGTTAATAACGAAATAAGGTTTGTCCCTCCCTAGCACCAAATATTTGTATCTGCGTTTCCCATCTTTTTCTAGCAGAGGTGACTTAAGCTCTACATTTTTTTGGTTTTGAATGTGGATTTGCCACTGGATGTAAGCACCATCCAATCAATCTTAATCCGGGCTTATGACCAGAAGATGTTAAAAGTCATTTTTGTTTTAAAAAAATTACTGTCATTTGGTGGAGGCTGTCTCATGCACTCCTATTTTTATGTAATAGAAAACTTAAACATGACAGTACCGTATTATTTGGAAAATAAAATAAAAGCTACTTTTATAAAAGGATGAACATGGAATATATGCCAAAACACACATTCGGCAACTTGCCATAAAAAGGCTTTCATAACGGATTGTTCGTAGGATTCTTCAACGTGTTGAGAAAGAAACAAAACGTCCCTTTTCCAGACCAATCTCACTATTGAGATAAGACAGAGGTTGCAACTTTTCAAATGTTGAAGAGTATTTAGATTTTTTTTAAACTTTTATACAAAGAACATTCTAAAAAATTACATATATCCCATAATATTTAAAGAACAGTTTTTAGTTAACTTTTACATGTTTTAAGCACAGTAAATTTGGTTTAGCAAAAATAGAAGATAACAAGAAGGGTCAGACAGATATCGTTAAATTAGAAGACAGACAAGTTCAGATGCTCCGGAAGGGTAAACAACTTCTTTCTTCGTCACTATTGGCACCCGTCATTTTACTCATTTTACGAACAAATAAAGCCAGTGTATAGTCACAATCGATGTTATTCACAACCAGTTTATGAAAGGATATGTTGTTACGATAGTGGGATGATATCGATTTTTATTTGTGAAATGGATATGTCATACTGGTCAACCAAATCAGGATGGCGACCGAGAAATCTTTCCTTCAAAAGATCGTGGTTCATTAACTTACTTGTCAGCAGCAACACTCTATCAATGAAATACAGATAAGAAATACAAGCACTTCATTTACGGCATTTTTAAGAGTTATTATTATCTAAAGTTGTTGTTTAAATGTAAAGCAAAGCAATTAAAAAAATACCTTTGAGCTCTCAAAGTTGCCGTTGTTTACGGTGACGACCATCTGTGATGACTAAGTAACAACACGGGAAGGTCATCGTTTGAGGATAAATCGTTCCCCTTTTGCTACAATATCAATGATGGCAACACCAACTTCTGGTTTCATGTTTGCTTCTCGCACATGCGTTATATATTAAACTGAGTTCCCTATGCCACCTTGCGGCAATAAGTTCACACTTGTTTTTCAATTACCTCTATGTGTTTCAATGATATATTTTTGTGATAATTTTGTTGAAACACATAAAACTCTAGATGTTCTTTTTTCCTTTGGTATGAAATTGAGATGTAATACTGAACAAAAATTAAACCAACATTGTTGGTTAGCTTTTTGGTTGGTTCTGAGATATACTTTATTTGAGAGTTTTTATCCGAAGCAAATGAATTAGCCCTTATCTGAAGAAATTGAAAATAAATAACCGTATACAATATACGAATATACAAACAGTTATTATTGTAATGCATTTCAAAAACAGATAAATAATATCACAGAAAAATTAGATATGCAAAAACGCTAATTTAAATCTATGCAATGTGTGTTCGACAGCAACGCCGGATGTATAATTTCATAACAGATTTGTAAAAATGACGTCTTGAGACAGGCAATTTGAGTTTATAATCTTAAACAAAGGCGTTGAACAAGCATTCTACAATAAAGTTATTCATTCTGGCATTATGAATAAATTTAAGAACGACAAATAAAACTTTCAGTTCACATTTTTTATTTATTAAAGCCTAGGTAGAAAATGGACAACATTCATGTTTTTTTCTGGTCGGTGGATTAGCAGGAATTGTTGTGGGTGTTGTTCAGTTTGTTGGTAAGATATCAAAATGTTGTTATATCATCAGGCATAACATATTAATATATTTCGTTTTAAACACAGCAAAATTAGATAAAGTCCGTGACCAAGGTCGACCTACCGCGCGCCGCTCGCTTCTGTTACATATGATTTTTATTATGTATATGGTTCTATATTAAACGATTTTTAATGTTCCCAAGAAGAATGTTGTGATAGCTATATGTGCAGTTTTTTTTAATTTTGGTTTTTTTAAGGTAAGTATGTTTTGAAAGCTCTGACAGCGCCACCAGCGATGTATGACCTATAGATTTGATATTAACGGAAAGCGGCAGACATTCACATTCAAATGAGAGAAAGACATAGTGTTTATCGTCCTGCTTTAGTAGTAGTGGGGAACATTGGTGAAGATTATCTCCTCCTGATAGCAGGTGGCGTATTAGTAGATCAGGTCCTGTGTTATCTGATAAGACTAATATGTATTTACATACACTCCTGTGTATTTATTAGTTTACTAATTATTAAAACTTGGTTTGTTATTTATTGTGTACATGTAGTTGCAAAAATAATTTGTTTTCTAGTAAATTATTGTTTAGGAAAATAAATAATCAAAGCTGTACAAATAACTGAAATAAAGAAGCACAAGATCTAGATATATTAGAGTGAAAAGAGAACTTGTTGAGAGGTGAAGTAATATATAAAATTCAAATTAAGTGTCTTATAATTAATTTTTTTGACTTTGATTTTACTATTCTATGGATAATGCAAATAATATTTTAAGTATTCATATTTCCAACTGTTTTAAAGATGTTTTTATAGCGTTTTTTTTTTAAGGAATTTGATAATTTTGGCAGACACTGAAAGACTCAAGTTTAGTTTGATTTCAAAATTGCTGCAAATTATTTTAATTTTATTTGAATTAATTTTAGTTATTATAAAATAAGTTAAAATAAGAATTCACATTTGATCATTTGCTGTTTTTTTAATTATAATTTAAATTGTTCAATATTATTTAGAGACTAATGATTTGAATAAAGTTTTTGGCGGAGAAGATAAGTAGAAATCTCTATTCTGACCTCTTCATTTGATTATAGTTATGAAAGCTGGTTTTAACAATCATTGATCTTCAATGTTGTTTAGATTATCACAACAGCATTAACTGGTTCAATCTTTAAAAATAGTATCAAGATCCCCAAAACCTGAAGCTTTCCCTGCTCACCCTGTTGTCAGTATAAGAGATACTAATCCGACAGAACTATATAAGTTTGAAACCCTTATACCTGAAAGTTGAACATAGGATAAAATAAGTGCATATGACCACTTTATTCGCAATGTGGACAAAAAACATCATATCTCAAGTTTTCCACTGCAAAAGACAGAAATGAAGGAGTTCAACTACAGAAAATGAAACATTATGTAAATTCTCTCCTATTTTCCACATTCAATTCTTGCATTTGATTTATTAGAATTTTCATCAATATTTGGCTGAAAAACTTGCAATCCTGTCTTAAGTTGCTTTGTGCTTTTAAAAACAGATACAAATGTACATTAAAAAATTTAGGTCCAGAACATTAAAATTATAAATTCAATCATGATAAGTTTTTCATTGTTTTGAACATAAATTTGTAAAGAATGTCCAGTTAATTCAAAATATTGTAGGAAAATGTAAAAAGTCTGACATGAGCGACCACTTGTTTATATCATTGACAAATTCATAAAAATTAATTATAGTGTATGAAGAGTTATGTATCTAATTTTTCATTTATTAGAAGTATAAGTTTGACCAAGCATTTATTTTTTATACTAAATGTTATCATGGTTATAACATATATATATTGATTTTGAAAAAGTTAAAGTAGTTAAAATTTATTTTTTTACCATTTGTTAATTTGAAAAAAATTACTCATTTAAATAAACAAACAAATGTGTTGGTAAACATGCATATATAGAAAGGGGAAGCTAGGGGTCATGTTCTCTAACATATAAATAAACTACATTGTATACATTAAAATACATTAAAAAGTATTTTGTCTTACATTTAATATGTTTCTTTGATGTAGTCCTAATACTATGATATGTTCCGTCTTTGATAAGATTATAAGCTTTGTCAAATTATTTTTAGAGCAATATTTTTTCAATAGGTTCATTTTTGAAAATTTTTGCATCCAGTAACAATAAATTAGTTGTCATTATTAATTGAATAGAATAACCTAGGTAATTAGTCTAATAAATAAATGCAACATTCTGATATTATATCATTTAATAGATAAGAACAGCTGTTTGTTGGACCTGATCTACAGCAGCGCCATCTGTGTTATCATTAATGGGAAACAACTGACCAATGCTCCCCATTACTATTACTTTCCCACTACCCCTTATAAAAGCTGACGGAAAAATATGAAAAATTAGGCCTTCAATTGTGTTTTCTACTCGTTTAAATGATAGGTTTTACCAAGATGAGTCACAAAAGCTCAGCCAATCTATTTTTGCAGCCAAAATTAAGAAAAGTGTTAAATTTTTGGGATTTCAGATTTTTCCTACGGTTTTTACAACAGATTGCTTAAAATCTACACAAGATAAGATTTTAAAGTTAGATTTATTTTATTACTTCGTCAATTCGTCCTTATTTTGACACAAATTTGGTACGATTCGTTAAATTCCAAGATAAGAAGTACTATTTTTAAAGGTGAAAAACTGTCTAAGTCGTTCCAATTTTTTTGTAAAAATAAGGAAAATGGATGTACTTATAACATAAATCTAACTTTAATATCTTTTTAATATATACACTAATACTTCACAAAAATTATATTTAGTAGAATCCATGGGATGCACGGTAAGTCGACTAAGCTCATGTACTAATACACCTACGAAGTTTTTATCTTTTTTGTTTTTAATATAATAAATAATGTTACAAAATGTTTCAATTTCACAATCTTAACAGCGATAAACAAATTATGCATCTTGGCTTTCTCGAATTAAAATGAACACGATTTTTCCAGTCTAGCGGTAACATGTAGAGTTGATTTTGCAAACACATGTTTGGATGTTTAAGCAATATACTCCATAATACAACCGTCCAATGAAAATACCACATTATTTAATTAATACATGTACTTTCAAAAACAAGAACGTTATACAGCACGCCCTAATTGATGTTCTGGAATCCAAACATCCCAACTGATCTTGCTTTTCGTTTCACTACAAATTTAGTCCAGCTGACCACTTTGCCCTCAGTATCGTTACAAAATCATTAACTATAAGACTTGCTTTCAAGATCTAAAAAACCGAGTACCAAATCTAATTAATTGGAAATGTGGTTTCAAACTTCACGACATCTGTGGAGGACATTGCTAGACATTGGGCAAAGGAGAAAAGGTACAGGTTGAAACACTCTACGGATGGACCAAGAGTGTAAGATCTATTATTCTGATTCAAATAAAGACATTGTAATAATTCATAATATATACTTGTAATTCTTATCAATTTGATAAACAGTTCGGATCATTTGACTATAACATTCATAAAATTGATATTGGTATTTTTTTATTCATTTATTTCAACAAAAATGTGCAATTTTCAAAAAAATACCAAATTATTTGGAGATGGGTTGTTCAAATTAGATATAAGGGCACAAAAGAAAAACGATTATTTGAACTTAGTATATGTTCTTAATTTCTTGGTGTTTTTGTACGACCTATATCAAAATTGACTAAATTTTATCCGAAATTATATCATATTAAGTAATAACTCAGTATTTTTATATTAAAAGCAAAGTCACTATGCAGTTTTACCGTTGTTGAACCAATTCAAATAACAAAACTGTTGGAAGTTCTTTTTATAGATTTTTTATAGTTTTATATTTAATAATACTTAAATCATTAAAAGTGATTTTAATGATAGATTTTTTTTTTCGAAAAAGAAGACAGGTTGGAAGAGACAGGCAGAGACAACCAAAGAATTAGAAAAAAGAAAACAAGTCGATAGATATGGAAAACTGGAGAACAAGAAAAACATCTAAACGACATAAAAAATAGAAATATCTATTGATAATGCTAGGGCATTTAGAAATCAGTATTTTTAATCATTTTTTAAATTGAATATAAGAACATTTCAGATGCTAAAAATACATGATAATTACACTTTTGTGCCCAGTAACACAAAAAATTTTTAGATCTTCGCTTATTGCTAGGGTTGACAAAATTGCTTTGTCTAAACAAAAAGGGAGTTTATTCGTTTTAGGAAGTTCTAATTGAAAATGATATATGTTAAATAAATGGCAGGGACTTTCAGCAATAACTGTCATTTCTATCGAACCAAACAGCAAACTGATTTCCAGTTAAACACAGACACTATACAATTTATTACAGAAACATATTACCAAAATCTGGATTAAATGGGCAATTAAATAAGTAGACTGCATAACATAAATAAAAAATATGCAAAGACAAATTAAAGATTAAACGGTTATATCATGAGACAAATTCTAATGGAAAGGAAATCCAAATACTTTGTAAAACGCTACATTTTTGCCAAGCATCTAATTAACCGGTTGTTAACACTCACCGAGGATAAAACTCTACAGATAATTCAATGAAATCATTTTACAGTTAAATATTTAGTATATCATTTATGTTTAACAATATATTTTAAAGATATTCCTGACAAGGGGAAACTTGTTAATGGATTTGCTCTGACCTCCAAATTATGTGTTGCTTCTGGCTGGGCAGCACTCATGATATTGACATCAGAGTCATATCCAACGGTAGTAAGGTAAAGCAAACTACAAACGAACGGAAAAGAGTAACTGTGAATACATTAAATTGTAAATAACTAATGAAACTGGAAAGATTGATTCAAAATTTTTTGTAAACGTTAGAAATTTTTGACTTTTTCAAATGTTAAAAGAACAAAATAAAGTCAATGACTTGGTAAATTTGGAGAAGCATGAAAAAATAATTCACAAACTGAACTTTTGAAAATACATAGTTGATCTTTCATATCCTGATGGAAATTGATAGATCCATACCCCATCATTTGTGTCAACATGTGAGGTGAAATCTGCTTTTTCGAATCTCGTAAAAGTGGTATTTGAAAAAATGAGATTATCTAAAAAAAATCTGTTAAAGTGCCTTGCCTAAATCCTCTGACAATGTTAAATAAATATTCCATGTTTGAGGCGAAAAAGCAGTTGAAAGTTATATGTAACAGATATTACACAAAGATGCACAGTTACATTTTTCTTTGAGTATAAATACATTTCAAAGTTTCTTAGATGAAACCAATTTGATAGCAAAACGAAACCAATTAACATCACAAATAGCTAATCGTTTAAACTTCAGTTGATAATTTGAAAATCCAGTATTAGCGTTATGATTTTATTTTGACACTTTGTCTCTATGAAAACGCAAAGGTAAGTTTAAACACTTAATAGAATTTTATATTGGTAATTTTAATAATAGTTAATTATTGCCTGCTATGAAAAATAACCGTTGTCGAGCCTATGACAACTTTAATTAACGAAAGAGGAAAAAATGGGGTATAGACAAACATATGGATACCTTCAAATATTTAAAGGACATGATGACCCGTTTACTTTCTTCGTAACGTATCCGTGCGAGCAGTAAAAACAAGTATAGTGAATAGTCTAACAACAATAGAAACTAATCAGATATAAGTAAATTAAATATAAGTTTAATAAACATAGAAATACTTACAAAAAGCCCATTAACGAAAGGATCGGAAGACAAAGACATAAAGAAATCGTGAGATAAGGACTTCGGAAAGCTTTTGTAAATTACATGACAAGTCAAGGACTTCTTGATAAGGGAATAGGACAATTCACTTGGTAACCCAAAATATACCACGATGACACCTACCAAATACGAAAATACTTAACAATCATCGGTAAGATTTATAGGCATTTGGAATTTCAACCAGTCAGGGAGAATTTGATCATTTCAGTCCAAACTGCATCGGAGTGTGTCATTCTCAGTTTATATGCTGCTCTATGCTCTGTGTTTTCTATCAAGATTTATTGACATAGGGTTGCTTCTGTTATCTTTACAGCACTTTTTAAAGATGTTTTAATATTTGTATTAACATAGACTCTCTGTTTAATATTTTACACCAACAAAATAACAGTCATTATTTTGTCTAAATTTTGACCAACATGCTGTCGATACTTTGTTTTTTTTATTATTTTTTTTTTTTTTGAAAACACCTTTTCTCTTGGGCTTTTAATGACATTTGTACACCAAATCCATCCGGACGTGTTTTAATAAATGTCGTAGCTGGCGAAAATCAGTTTAGTCAGCAACTGTGTAGCTCTCAGAAACAGCGAGTACTTTTTCGAGGTCTTTACATGTTGTTGTCTCTTGTATTTGTTTTTGTTAGCGTACAACGACTTCAAAAGTTAAATCTTCTGTAGTTGGTCTATAAAGTTTGTTTTAAATGCCGTTTTGTCACGCTCCTGTCTCATGATTTTAGAATTCAGAAACATATTTTTCCCCGCACCAAACTTTATGTACCTGTTTAAAGCCAGTACGTGTGATTCAGTGAATGCCGTTGTTTTTTATGTTTAAGTGTGGCTTGTTTTTCTTTGTTTGCTCATTGAAAGTTGTTATTTTTAATATCATGATATTTGAATGTTTTGGACCTTTTACAGTTGACGTAGGTGTTGACATATGTCCATTATTAAAGTCCTTATAGGTACCTTCCTACTGTCCTGACTAACAATCAGTTTATAAGCCGGTTGTGGTAACTAATGACATCTTTTTTTACTTAACACGCCACTGATTACTGAGTGACACTACAAGCGAGACTAGTAGTAGAATGCCTGTCTAGATTATCAAAAAGATTTCATTTTACTGGAACACACACGCCGATACTTTAAATCCTTCTAAAGGGAGTAATATACCTCATTGATATTTTGTTGTCGTCTTGAACATTTTTTTATTTAGGGTTAAAGGTCAAGACATTATGTATTACGATTTTTTACAATCAGTTTGTTCTAGATGCTCATTCTTACTTACAGTTCCTAAAATGATAACAGAAACTTTGCTTTTTTAATAATCATACTAGTTTACAATTTAATGTTGATCATTCATTATGGACCTGTCATAACGACACTAGACTGAAATTGGTATTAGAGTGGCGCTCTTGACTTATTCAGCACTATAACATTACACTACTCAACTAGAAGCAGACAGTTCAAAATCTGGCTACAGTTTTTTTTCTATTTTTCTTATTTCAGAGTGTAGATGGGCATGCTACATCCTCTCGTACTCTCGTTATTTTCATTCAATGCAGAGGTGGCATCACCCAAATTATAATAAAATACAAACTTTATCTTTAAACATATTAAGGGCTAGTCTGATGTCTTTTCCTTTCATTGCAGGCATTTATATCTGATTTTTTTTGTATATGTATACTGAGAGATGTGAAATTCATATGTTTGTTATTTAAGCATTTATTTACGATATTCTCTGTAAAGTTGAAAATTAAAAAATTACAGGATCTTGCATTTCTTTCGACGGTTTGTATATTCCCATAAACAATTACAAATAATAGAATTCAGGATGAAATATTTCTAACAAGGAACCAACACAGAAATACAAAATTTTATTATAAATCAGCAACATGAAATAAAGCAAATTCCATTTTAAGTTAGTTACAGATCGTGCTATTTAATAACCGTGCATATGGTGAAGTGAAAACTAATGAATAATTACCGAAATTGGTAAATTCATATTGTTCAAGTGCACAATTTTTAATTGGTCTAATATTGGGTTATATATTGGACGATTTCTACATAACTATTTACATTTCACTATTGACGAATTGCGCATGTAAACTGAATCATTGTCTTTCAATCGAAAGCAAAGTAATTTGATTTTAGAACATAGTCATGTTGTTTTGGATGAAGTTGGGATTAATTTTGCACCATATTCAGCCACATTTCGACGATTAAATAGTGTTAAATAATAATATATTTTATGTGCAAATTTGGTTTAAAATTTTATTTGATATCTAGCGAATGCTTATAAATGCACTTCGTGCAATTTCAAAAGACATATTACTTTTCCATGTTCAATTTGGTATATCAGTAAGCGAGGTTTACGGTCGTCGGCACCCTACTATATTGGAGCAGGAGTTGCATACATTTCCGGAGAACCTAAATTTACCCTAGTTTTTGTAAGTTTAATTGTTAGACCGTCTTTAATTTAAACTGAAGTGTGGTGTGTACTATTTTTTTTCTTTCGTTTCATTTTGATGACCATTGTATTGTCTGTCTTCTGATTTAAACAGTCCTGTATGCCCCTTTGGAATCTTTAAATTCCTTACAAACTACCTGCTCACTTCTTCGCCTGTTGTAGTCCTAATCTTGATACAATACCATATTAGCCTTTTGTAATAACATGGCATGACTATCACTTTTAAAGAGGCTGAACATATTGAACTTCTGGACTACCTTAGTAGTATTCCTGTCTTTGGTGGTGTCCACATTGCCCACAAATACACGTTTGGTATGTTTTTTGTCTTGTTTTGGTTTTTTTTTTTTTTTTTTTTTTTTTTTGGTTT
>JARWCS010008230.1:0-17279 GCA_034783895.1 Geukensia demissa
GTGTTACGATTTGTTTATGTGCTTTTGGATAACTACGAGTGTTGGGGCTTTGACAAAAGTAAAATTATTATCATGTTGAGGTAGGTGAACCTTTGTGTTTTCGAAAAAGGTAAAGATGTTTGCTTGTACGTCTAAACAAGTAACGTTCATTTTCCCCACATGTTGGAACCCACAATTTGAAGTAGCTCAGGTTAAAAGATACATTATACCTTTGATTTTTCATTTGGTGTCAAATGGAAATGCAAGTGAAAATTTCTTCCGTTATTTGAAGATTTAACTGTACTTTATGTTGTCAATCAGTGACACGTCAGTCATTTTGGGACATTGAACGAATGTATTTTGGATATCCACGTACACTTTTGTAAAGTAAGTAGTCTGCAGTTGCGTAACCCGTTCTGACACAATTGGTAAAAGTTTAAAATTAAAATGGTGATTTTGGAACCAGCTGAGAAGGCCTGGTACAAATTTGGTTCAAAACAGGTATATTAACTATGAGAGTACGGCACAGGAAATTCGCTATGTTAGTTTTTGCCATTCCGTAAAATCATATTAAATAATATTAATGTTATGTGATGAATGACGTTCAATCCTTGCTAAAATATTATACTGTTAGGAAGTCACTGATTATTTTCATTGAAATTTAAAACTTGAATGATTATATGTTTATTATACCATTTCAGTTTATAATAGGGGCCTCAGCGGCCGAGTGGTCTAGGTAGTTGATTTAAACTTACCTGTACAGATCACTGTAACATATCACCAATACGGCGTGAGTTTTTTTATTCTGGAAATCAAAACTACACAGGTGTGTGACCATATACAGAAAAATAACTTGAGGGTTCTTTCAGATGCTCCACCTCTTTTTACGTTACTAACAATTACCTTACCATAGTCAAGAAATGCTTAAAAGTATTGCGATAAAGCATACTCAACAAGCGGTTAAGTTAAATCAAGATTCAAATGTTTGACTTTTCCACATTTTAAACCTTGATTCCACATTCACAACCTAAAGACAGTCATAAGGAATTGATATTCTTAAATGCTGGATTTTCTGATTAACAAATTTTTGCAGGCTTTGGCGCTGAGTTTTCCAACAGATCGTTGGCATTTTAACAGGCACAAATTGTGCGCCCCTATTAGCCGTCTTCCGACCTAACGATTTCTGTCTGCCCCTTTTGGAATCTTCGAATTCCTTTTAAAATTGTCTTTGTAAACATTTAAAGCAGAATTCATCAAGGAGCTCCGACAAAATGACAAAAAAATTCAATACTTTTGTGCCTCTTCCAAGTATAAGGATTTTCAACAGAACGTGAAGAATCCATTGCTCTTGTCGCGTAAATTATTACAATAAGCGTACAACCAATCAAGTTTAAAATCGTCCCTCATAGAAATTGTGGTCGCCATTGTGAATCCGTTGATCCAAATGGTATCAGTGTATCTCAACTAGTTATGGACCAATTAAAGTATTACAACCGACATGAACTATTTTAAGATTTAATGTGCTGACCATATACACAGTAAACTTAATTTTTACTTCTTGCAAAACCTCTCAGGCAACGTTTGCAATATGTCGTAAAGATATTGCATGTTTTAAAATATCTTGTGACACAACCCCGAATTAATAATAAATACAACTTAATTTTGAAACGCAAATCTACAATTAAACTGAAGGTCTTTAGATAACATATGGTATTTGTTGTCAACATTCAAATCTTCTGATGTTGTATGCATAAAATTCGATAAAAATATATTGTGAATTTTTAAATTTTGGCACAAAAACAAAAAGAAACCTGGTTAATTTTCTCATTACAATAGGCTACAAAATGTAACTCTTTAAAATATTTTATATTATATGGTACTTATTATCTAAAGTCTATGAGTATTTAAAGTCTTTACGTATTCATTGTTTCCTATCTAAACACACTAAACATTGATTTGGTTTTGACAGTTTTACAGAATTCTATGTTAAGAATAAATTTCTGATTTTTTGACGTGTTAGAAATCAGGAATGTCCTTTCCATAACTGACGAGGTGATAAGATGGTTGTGTTCGAGCCGAACCTAACTTTCTTCATATGCGGTATAAATTTGCTAAGAAAGATATTTTCATATAACATTACAATGTACAATTTTTAAGCATCATCTTCAGAACTTTAATAAGTCAAGTCACTGCATTTTGATTGGATAGTCACAATTATTTAATTATACAAAAAGTTTTGTTAGTCTATTACAATGTACTAGTGTTACGCTTAAGTTTTTTTTTTTGTTTCTTCTCTGCTGTAGGGCGTGGCTTTCCGCACATTGTTTAAAATTAAGAACTCATTCAAAAATGGAGAACATTTTCACTACTGAGTTTTTTCTATGCGAATAACATCTATAAATAAACCTATAGTCCTACCAGGGAATGAGACGTCAATGATACTTTTATTGTATTTAAATAAAAGTCTTATCAGTAAAAGCACAAAATGTCAATATTTTGTTTAACAAAGACCAAGTAAACTTAGGACGAAGAATGAAATATGTTTTTTTTTCATAAAAACATTTTGAGGTTTTAATGAGGGTTATAATTTGTTCAGCATTGATCACATACGTTCTACTGAATTGCTACTCGACGGTCGGTATCATTTCCGCTAGTAGATGTTCTTAAAACTTCTAAAAGTCCAATCTAGCACTTGATACAGAGGAAATATTACATAGATAACTTTAATTGACAGAAAAGATAACATCTGACCATGAACTACGGCTCATTAGAGCAGTGAAACACAACTGGATTTAGTGATTCAGTTAAATAAAATAATAATATTTCTACAGTCGAGATAGTTAAACCTTAAAATTCCGAGGTTTATCAACGGTTTATAATGTAAGATTTTCTTTCTCTATATTTAAGCATCAAAATATCGCTAAAAACTATCATAGGCGGAATCGTGCACCATCTTTTATCATGACCTTGTTACTAGGACGTAACTCGTGTACAAAACAAACAAATATGCCACTTATTTTTACGGTATTTTCATTTGTATTAGCCAAAAAATAAAGTAATTCCTACCTAACTTAAAGAGTCATTGGAAAGATCAGTCCTCCGGGGTACGAAATAGGGTCGTGCCCAGTCTTTGAATTCGTGAAGCGAAGCACGCGGGGTCTGAATATAAAAAAATCTGCTGCTTAGAACAACTTTCTCATAAGTGGATTATCGATTTTTTCTCACACTGGTTGGAAAGTGTAAAACTTCATAAAAAATAAATAAAATTACATTTCACATGTAGGTAACGTCTTTGTTGGATCTCAAACGGTATTACAACTACTGAAGATTTTTGAAGATCTTGAGGAGAGATAGTCGTTCAGAAGAATATTAAAGACCTACAGTCGTTGTTTCCTTGTGAACTGTGTGAAAGCTAATGTTCAATGCCTGCGATGTACCAGATTCTGTACAGGCTAGTCCGATAGTGTCCAGCAAAGCCATGCCACTGTATTAACGTGTATCAACGGGAGGGATTTGCATAGACCTAGCGTAGTACCAGTCATAAAATGAAGTATTTATTTAAGATAGACCACTTCATCTTTATGTCAGTTTCTATGAAAACTTTAATGGTCCCTACTCTAAACTTTATATAAAAAATATACTGGTTTATTCCCTGCTTATATGGATAAAGTCACAAACAAACTACATATATTCCCACAATACGTTAAAAATAAGTAGATGATGATAACGGGCAATTCTACGAGCAAAATTCGTAATAAATAGATACAAACAGAAAGTACCCCTTGTGACCTTAAAGCATACACAGAATTAAAAAACTAACCTTGATCATTTGAATACAGCATTTAAACTAAAGATTCAGAAGGCTGAGACTGTATCGCTAAACTCTCACAGTACCAATCAGAAATTAACATCAAATGGCCAATAGTGGCCTTGATTGTTGTTTAATATTACAAAGGTCATTGCATATTAGATGTTTTCTGTGAAATATTGTTCCGTTTGGCTAAGCGGTTGTAGAAGAAAAAATATTTTATTTTCAGCCAATCAGAAAGAATAATCGTCCATGGTGGCCATGTTTCAGTCCGATAAAGACAAAATAAGGAAGTTCAATTCAGGATCTTAAATAGATGCTTCATATCAAATATAAAATTCATTTTGGCAAACCGTTTTAGAGAAGGTATTTTTAGGTTTCATCCAATCAAAAACAAAACAGGAATCTTCCGAGGCTGCCAAGGTTTTTGCCAGATCAGGACAAAATGGGCAAACTTTGTAGAGGACCTTGTTAAGATGCTTCCTGTAAAATATTGTTCCAGTCGGGTAAAGGTTATAAGAGCAGAAAATTTTATGTGTCAGCCAATAACAAACAAGAATCGTCTATGGCAACCAAATGATAACAATTTTGTAGAGAACATTGCATAGATACTTTGTGCAAAGCATTGTTTCAAGTGGCCAAGCAGTTTTCGGGGTGAAGATTTATTTTATGTTGTTGCTAATCAGAAACAGAAACTGTCCTCGGCAGCAATAATTATGGCGGAACAGGACGAAATTAGCAACCAAATATACATGCGTCTTGTTAAGTTTGGTGCCAAATGGCCTTGCTGTTTTGAAGGAGAACAGTTCTCTTTGAATCGGCCAATTAGAAACAAGAATTGCCCATGGAGGCCATGTTTGTTCACGAATCTTGTCGAAATGAGCGATTTTTATAAAATCCTGTATGTGTTAAGTTTTCCACTGAAGACGGACGACAAGTGATGAAAAAAGTTCACTTGACCTTCTGAAAGGTAGCTTAAAATGCATCACATTTTTTATTGGAACTACACTCTACCACCTGACCATTGGAAAATAAAAAAGCAGATATTCCAAATTACCCAACAGTAAAATAAAAATAACTGATAATTAAACTGTTAATTAAAGCCTTTTTGAGTAATCGATTCTTTAACTTATTTAAACATGGTATATAATACATATTTTCTCATCTTGATGTGATATTTTTAAAAGGTAGCGTCATGTAATCAACGGCTTACAATGTAAGCCTCTTTCAATACAATCATCCTTTTTAGCTTTTACATAATGTATGAAAAATGTTCTATTGCCTTCCATTAGTTAATTCATGCCTTTGCCATCAGCAACCTACACCACCGCCTCCTCCTCCTCCACCGCCGCCGCCGCCGCCACCACCACCGCCGCCTCCCCCGCCTCCCCATCCACCACCTGAATAACCACCGACACTACCTCCTTTGCAATCTGGACAGCAGTAGCATTAATAGAGGGTTGTTATTTCTAGGCTGATGATTGGCTGATTTTCAGACCCCACGTGCTTCGCTTCACGAATTCAAAGACTTGTCAAGATCTTATTACTTACCCTGGAGGACTGAGCTTTCCAAAGACTTTATCAGTAAGGTAGGAATTGTTTTATTTTTTGGCTAATACATATGAAAATGCCGTAAAAATAAGTGACATGTTTGTATGTTTTGTACACGAGTAACGTCCCTTGACACGACACAAAGTCATGACAAAAGATAGTGCACGATCCCGCAAATGATAGTTTTTTAACGATATTTTGAGGCTTAAAAATGAGAGAAGCAAAATCTTATATTATGAACCGTTGCCTGTCATATTTCTACAGTCTCGATAGTTAAACCTCGAAATTTTAAGGTTTAACTATCTCGACTATAGAAATATGATAATCAGCGGCTTACAATGTAAGATCTTATATAGACCTGATTTTGAAAGTTCACCCTTGAGATCAGTAAACTGTTTATTATATTCCAGTTTACCAAATGCTCTATGAAACGGATCAAATGTTTTGCGTGTTAATTATATGCTTACATAAGATTGATAAAATTAGTTCACTCAAACATGCCGAAGATTTATAAGACTTTTGTCCTATTTCTAAGGTTAACTCGCTTAATGGGCTCATTTATACTTCCAAAGCGGTCGTAGCGACATTGAAATTTTAATCTCAGCGAAAAATCGCGCGACATCGTGCAGTAGCGAGATGGCGCGCGATGAAGTATAAATTAGCCCAATGTAACAGTAGCAATATTGTACCAATTTATAACTTAAAAGGCAAAAAAATAGTTTTAGGTTGATAGTTATAAAAACTGACCACAGAAAGTATTTTTTCGTACTTTGACGGAATTAAGTCTGCATCAAGGCATTTAAAAAAAATAATAAAATCAAATATACATGCATGTTAACGTCCTTGTTTATGCCACAAAAAACGAAATGTCCAAAATCATAGCGCTTCCTTGGAAATAAAAATTTCAAAGAGTTATCTCCCCTTTTAAGAGTTTTTCTTTATAAATTATATATGTATGTGATTACAAATAAAACATATTCATTTTTGAAAGAAAGAGTTGATATCAAAATTTTAGAAGAAAAAACTACCCAGATACATTTCTTTTTCTAATGTTTTTAAACAAGTACCATAATTAACTATTTATAATTATGCTCAGTGAGAATGTGGCTTAGGGGCGAATTCAGTCTGGGCCCACCCGGAAAGCGTCCCCCTAAAAACGTTATTGTTTCTGTATCTTAATTTACGTCTTATGAAATAATTATTTATTAGTCTTTAATTTCCTAATTTCTAGGAGCTTTCTGGGGCTTAAGCCTACTGGATCCCCTAAAATGGCATTTCCATGGTTCCATGAAGTCCCCCGGACCCCTAATGACCACTGCCCTGGACCCGAAGGCTGTCCCAAGACACCTCGCCTACCAACTGCGCCCCTTAGGTAAATTTTGGATCTGTGGATGTGTGTAGTGAAAGAGTTAAATGTACCTTTAATCCAGAGTCTAGAATCTAAACCAACCGAATGTGCGAGATGTAAAAATCTTATGATGGTATGGTTTACGTTCTCTTTCAAGTGATGTTGAGACATATCTAGAGCTCCATGGGGCCTGTAATCGCTCACCTGGCAAATTTTTTGTTGAACAATAATTTTTTCAAAGTAACAATTCAATATATTTTGTAGTTTCTGACAAGGAAATGTTTGAAATCTGGACAAATTAGAAAACATAATTGATCCTGGAGGTCATGTTGAATATCTGATCAGTGCAAAATTCACAATTCAGATAAAGTACTACAAGTCTTTAATTTCTGCTTATTTAACTTGTAATCTGATCGGTAGTCTCGGAAAAAAGATGAAAATGTGAAATTGTCATCTACATGATCTAAGGGTCCAATGTTAAACTAAGTTTCGATATGGCGGCTATTTTTAATTTCAAATCGGCAAACAATTCACAAGTTAAGTACAGGACCATCTAAAAAAGGTTTACGCAAAATAAAATTTCAAACCATTTTGTAGTTTCTGACAAGAAGATGTTTAAAATTGGGACCAATCAGAACACAAAATTGGCCTTGGCACCCATGTTGATTTTCTGATCGGCGCCAATTACATAAATCTGCTAAGGGATCATCTGCCTAACATATCTGCCAATTAAGGTTGAAATCTGTACAGCAGATTTTGAATAGAAGACGAAAATGTGAAATTCCCATAGGGTTCAATGTTAATTTAAGTTTCGTCATGGTGGCCATTATGAATTTCAGATCGGCAAAAGATTCACAAGTTAAGTACAGGACCATCTAACAATCATTTCTGCAAAGTAACAATCCATTTTGTAGTTTCTGACAATAAGATGTTTGAAAATGGGCATATCAGAACGCATCATTGTCTCGGCGTCCATGTTGAATTTTGGATCGGCACAAATTTCACAAATCTGGCAAAGAACAATTGACTTAACATTTCTGCCAAGTAAGGTTGAAATCAGTACAGCCGTTTCCGAAAAGAAGACGAAAATGTGAAATTCCCATAGGGTCAACTGTTAAAAGTTTCGTCATGGTGGCTATTTTGAATTTCAGATCGGCAAACGATTCACAAGTTTAATAAAGGCATATAACAATAATTTGTGCAAAGTAATAATACAACCCATTTTGTAGTTTCTGACAAGAAGATGTCTGAAACTTGGACCAATCAGAACGCATAAATAGCCCTGGCGACCAGGCTGAATTCTAGATTGGCACTTTTTTCACAAAACTGGTAAAGGACCACCTGCCTGACATTTCTGCTTAGTTTTGAAGAAATTTGTTCAATGGTTTCTGAGGAGAATATGAAAATGTTAAAAGTTAACAAACGACGCGGACGACGGCGGACGAACGCTAAGTGATGACAAAACCTCACATGGCCCTGTGTGTCTGGTGAGCTAAAATGAAAGAAATTGTACTCAAAGGCTGCTGAGATTTCCAGTTTTTTGTTTCCATGGTGTGCGCTTTAATATATCGTAACTTTTATTACTGAAAACGCAAATAACTCATTGAACGCCAGGTTTCCCGTATAAAACGTTTCCCGTATTAAAAAATACAAATCACACATTGAACGCCATGTTTTCCGTATAAAAAGTTTTCCGTATTAAACGTCGCAGAAACAGTGAGTAGTTATCCTACAGGTCTGTTTGTGTGACAGTGAAGTACAGCTATCTCAGAAAGAAATATATCCGAATTTCCTTGTTGTTCAAGGAATAACAAATTATATTTATGAACAGTGAAAATTGATATAAATATAATCTTAATTTATAACAAATTACACCCATATGGGTCAAGCTACATTATAACACATAAACAACAGAATCAAATTTATACAAAATACAATGAATAAAACAAACACACATAAAAAGTTTCTGAGAATGACTGAAGTAGACTTTATTTTTGAAATTCTAATGATTGCTTTTTAAAGTTGCAGACATAAGGCAACAGTTCAAGTTTAGGATCAAAAATAAATTTCAAGTTTTGAAAAGTTTACATTTTTTGAGAAAATTCAAGGTTAACAGATTTAATGTTTCCTAAAAGTTCATTCCGAACAGGATTATTAATTCTACAGTTAAAGAAAAAATGGACTTCATTATCAACTTCAGAACATATGTTGTATAATAATTGTTCTCTAGGGATATTTTGGTATCTACCTATTTCAATTTTGATCGCTTATCCGAAATTTTGTCGAATTTTGTCTATTTTTGAAACTATTATTTTGCGATAGGTATTTTTTCATTTTAATATCAGATTTCAGATGACTATATAAGAATTATTTTGATCTGTCGGTTATTTTTGATAATTTCTCGAATGTTTTAGCCTTGTAATTTTGTATTATTATATTTTTTATTTTATTCTTTACCTTTTTTTAAATTTTACTAAAGGTTCTATCAGAATTATATTCAGAAATATTGATATTTATTTCTTCCGCAATACAATTTCCAAATGTGAACCATGAGTACTTCCCACTATTGTGAAGAGCTATATTCACATTTAGAGCTTCCTTTACCAGTGGGTTGATGTCATTGAAATTAGGTCTAGTAAAATACATTAAAACTTGTGTTTTTATAAATGAAATTAATGGTAATCTAACTAGTTCAGACTTTGGTGCTATGTTGCATGCAGTCCTTTTAATGCCAAGGACTGATTTACAAAATTTTAGGTGTATCTTTTCAAAATTAAATTTATCTTCTAAGGACAAAATATCAGAAGTGGTACCATTTCTGTTGGATCTATTCAAAGACCTAAAAATTGACAAATATTCATCCATAAACCAGATCTCACAATTATATAAGAGAACTGGTCTAATAAGGGTATCGAACAATTTACAAGATAAGTCAACAGGTATGGAATGAAAATCAGTAAATCTACTTTTGAGAGTAAAGAGAACTTTCATTGCTTTCTTAGATAGTTCCTGTGTAGCCCTTTTAAAGTTTCCTTTAAAGTCAATGATATTTCCCAGAAAGTTATATTCTTTAGTTCCAACTAAAGGGACATTTTTATAATATAATGGAGGGGTGTAAATTTAATACTCTTGAAGTCGATTTACAGCACTACATTTCAATAAACTATTTTACTCGTTGTTTTCTAAACCTAATAGCGTTCTTATTCGAACGCACGATAGAACGGATCGTTCGTTCGTTAACGATATTCATAAATATTTATTCGTTTTCCCACGGACGGAAAGAGTGGTTTTGCGTGTCTTAACACACAATATAAAATGTTCATTAGATTATAATAGTAAAATGCAATTAAATTACATTTGAGACCAATTTATGAATATATAATAGTTGTAGATCTGAAATTGTTATTAAACTAAATTTCCGTTTGAATGATTTTCAGAATTAAACATATACCAGGCATTTCATTAAATGTTTTTGCTTAACCAAAGATAATATCACTAAAAGCAATATACCAACTACATGTATTACATATGTCAGAGTTTGTTGTTACGTTTAAAATTGTTTGACAAGTAAAAACCGTCTATTATAAATTTGTATTAATTTTGTAGACAGAAAAAATGCAAGCAAACTGCAGTTACATGTTTAAGCAATCACGAAATATTGTTCTTGTAAAATTGGCAAATCATTAACCTGAATACACTCTGTGCCAAACTAGCGCAAGTCTTTTTTTATCTTCAAATATGATTTAAAGTACATTTTAATATAATTTTGAATGTAATACCTACATAATTTACGAGAGTGGGTCTAAATAAAATAAAACTGTACACATTTTAAATATTGGTTCTATGTTGATTATATTGTTTGTCAAAGGACGAGCGTCGTTAAGGCCCATTTATGGCCAAAGAATTTGGCTAAAAAATGAAAATTGGCTAATATCTATTATTTCATATATTTTTTGTATAGAATAATGCCTATAAAAAGAAAATTCAAAATTATTTTTAGTTTAATTAGATCTACAAAGGTCACATGACACATAGAAAATACTTTAAATGTGGAAATACTAAGAAATTAATTAATTTGATGCAATATTTGATACTGTTTTGTCGATTTTAATATAGATCGCACAAAAACATCACAACAAAACTTTGGACAATTAAAGATCTATCAAGTACAAATGTTTGGTTGAAATAGCTTTGTGATGTTTTTGTGCGATCATATATATTTTGAACAATTGAGTATTTTTACCGAAAATGTTAAATCTTGTCAAAATAGTCAAATATACCGTTTCATATTGTTGAATTGACGAAAAGTATACAAGAAAAAATAATGAATTATTAAAATACGATTATTAAACAGCATTTTCACAGCTACTTATTATTGTGTCACAAAATCTATAATTTGGGCCAAATATGGGGCTTAATGTACCTACTCCTTTAAGCACTTTCGCCAAAAAACAGACCGTCACTCAATTAAAAAAAAACAAACTCCGAATAATAATTCATAGACACATAAGACTGTGTAAAACGCAATGACAAACAGTAAATGTAACATGGACTATTACTCTTGGAATAATTCATTCTTTTAAATTAAAGTAATCGCAGCGGTGAATGCCCTCTAATCACCTATAGATCTTCACCTTTAATATAATTAAGCTAAAAATCGCACTACCTAAAAGCTAGGTTTTTTTAAAGAGGACAATATTTACTATTTAACTTTTCAGTTTTTAAAAACATGTTTATTATAATAGTCATTTCTGGAGGTGGAAAAATAGATAATACCAATTTAACTAGGTGTGCTTGACTATGTCAAATTTTCAAATATTAGTAATATATTTACAAATGACATGTATCTTCAATTTTCTGATGCTAGAATGAAATTTCCAGATCTAAAAAACTCTCAAACTTGAAAGTTTTCCTATTAAAATATAGCTGTCATTATTTGAAAAGTCGGTCCTGATCGAGTATACAAAGCAGAAGTATAGATAACATTTCCTTTATCTCCCAAGTCACATGTACACCCGAATATTTAGAATTTGTTATAAGACGTGGGATTATCTCCCCCGTTAGAGGCCCCACGGTGACTTCTAAATATACAACTTTCAGCAGCTTATTATTGGGATTTGGTGCGGTCTCCTTAAGAATTGCTGCATATATTTTAATATATTAGTCTGTTAGACTTCGACTCTGTTGAGACTCTTAAAAAAAGAATATATTGTAAGAGCCCTTGTTTATTTCAAGCTAAAATACAATAAAAAATAATAAAGCCTTCAGCAAATCAGTAGGTATTGTACATTGTTGTATCATAAACTAAAAATGTAGGATGGGTTCAAGTAAGTTAAAGATAAGATTTTGAGCCTTTTGGACCCTTCTTGGGACAACGGAATCAAAATTGAAAAATGAATGCTTATTTGCATATATGTCACTACCGTACAATGACTTTCAGTATCGCTGGTAAGATATGTTAGCAAAAGAAATTATTTTCATTCTTTAATATAATATATATATAATACCGAATACCCAAAATGCAGATACATTTTGTCATATGCCTGGGATTCAAGTCCCATTAATGAATGACGAAAAGACCAACGAGAAAACTTCGACAATGATAATATTAATACCCAGAAAGTTACATTCAAAAGTGCAAGGATGAAATTAGTTACTATGATTACAAGTATTCTTTAGCAATTTGTATGCGATCCAAACTGAACTTTTTGACAGTAAATTTTCACAAACATTATGGTTGCCTCGAATACATTCCACAGAGAGTAGTAATGGTAATGTAAAATTTAACAACAAAGGTTCTTTCTTTCCAGTTAATAGCGTCGATTTTATATCAATCCACATTTTTGGATGATTATATTCTTTTTTATTTTCAGAATACTTATGCATCTGAGGATAAACTATTTGATTTTGTGAACATAACCTAACTATATTATAAATGCTGAATATAAAACGACAGTAAAAAAGGATTATTTCAACTGTTACTTGGTATGACAGGTTGGGTCCCATAAGTATTTGGTTGGTCACTTCGTGGTCTAAAATCAGTTAAAATATCTTAGCAACGACACTGAAAGACTCATTGTACGGTTGTAGCGAGTCTCGTCCTGCTCGTTTTTTCACTTACTATTTAAGCTTTGGACTCTTTCCACAACTCATGCAGATATTGAAATGACAGTGAAGAGCTGGTGAGTGACGACTATTTATTTAACCCTGGCTATATTATATTTTCATTGCTACTTTTTTGCTTTGATTTCACTACGTTTATGCGTACCTCTAAGGTTCAAAATCATTAAAAATCTATTTCAAATGTGCTACTTTAAGATATTAGAAATTGATGACAATACCACGTCTGTGTATTGCGATTTAGCATTTTTAAAAACTAGGTCCTATAAATCAGCCTTTAAAGACCATGCTAAAAGGAAATAATTTAATTGTAGGTTCTTGGTATATTTGAAAAATATTTGAATATTTGAATGTGTTCATTTAGATTTAGTGAAGAACAGCACAATCTTAATTTTCCGTTGGTTTGAATAGATATTTAATGATTCTGTCTTTTTTGAAAAGCCTCGACTAAATAATTAGGATTTTTAATTTATGACTTACACGGTTTATTATGGCTGTCCCATAAACAGCCTTTTTTCTATATTTGGATATGTGGAATGGCTCGCACAACTTGCTGTTACAATGTCTTTAATAGCCTGGCAAAGAAATGTGAAGAATCTTATAATGTTTCTCTCACTTGCCATATGAAAATATAGTATCTTTAATAAAACTGATTCAGGTGTTTTTAAATCGTAATTGCTGTCGCAGAAAACCCGTTAATCTATAGAAATTTCGTGTTACTTCCGGTTATATCCGGGGTTTTCACGACCTCCGTCAAAATCTACGGCTCTACGAATCAACGTCACAAACAGAGACCATTTTAAGGCTGTGCGACCAACAGCATTTTGTGATTCTGTTATGTTGAATAATTGATTTGTTTGAAAAATGAACCCGACTATTGTAAAATGTAGAAAATGCAAATCATTGAAAGGTTTACACAAGTTTGCTTGTAACAATCTAATCAGACTTGTAAACGTAAAGGAATACGTTATAATTTACATCATCATCTGCACATTTTATTGTTCTCTAATAGGGAAAGGTTCTCAGATAGTTGAAGAGGTAGTATATCGATATATTCTAAGAGCTGTGATTTAGATATAAAGCTTACACTTTTGTTGCTGTTCAGTATACATATTGTCCTTTTTGAAAGTTTTTGTACTAAATATGCTGAGTCGAGAAAATATCGTACTTTAAATTTCAGACCACCTGCCCTCTTATGAATAATAATAATATCTTAAAATATTACTTTTTTACTTCAATTTATTCCCTGTAGCAGCGGAGCGTGGCTGACAGTTTCGCATAGGCGTGTAAAATTTACTTAATAATTGACTTTGTTAAAGGGCATTTAGTCATTGTATGAATGTTAGTCTACATCTGGTGGGACGAATCGAATCGTATGTTTTGCCATTAAAATTCATTAAAACCTCACCAGTATGGATTCAATGCGTGGGTGTGATGTCATCAATTGTATTATATATCATATCTTGCAGTCGTAGAATTTTTTTTCTTCACAATGAATTGATTTTTTTCGTGTGAATATAATGTAATTGGTATTTGAAATGTATGTTGTACTTCATTCCTTAATTATAAACTCATCACTCTGTATAACCCAAACCAATCTCAATCACAAATGTATCTCTATACTAATTTACCATAAAATACACTATAAACAAAACACAGTTTGCAATGTACCGTCAAAGTGTTTATAAAGCCCAGGTAGAAAAATGCACAATACATATATACTACATGAATTCGAATAAATTATTTATTCAGTTTGGAAAAGTTTTCTAATCTGGCCCTTTAGAAAAGGAATTCTCAGTAACGATTGATTGGTGAAATGTTGGTTGCTTAATGTGCCGTTGTAAATGTTCAGTACACGTGTGCATGCATATTCAGAACAAGAACCAGTTGAACAATAAACAATATGACTATAAGTGAGGGCTAGGTAGAGACGCTAGAGATTGCGATTTTTTGATTGCCACAGGAAAAGGAAAAATTAAACAAGGAATTTATAATGTAATTTCCCGAATGATTTTATATTTTTGTCCTTTTAGCGTTAATTGCGTTATGATCTATTTGTTTTAATTGGTCCATGAATGTAATAAAGAATTAATAAAGATTGACTGATATTCTTTTTTGGGCTCCTAGTGTGTGAGAATTAATCCAGAAAAGTGCTTTACTCGCAGCTAAATTTGGCTTTTAAATATTTGTTATAAACTTATTTAAGATTCTGATGGTGTCTTTCTGGCTTATATTTAATATTCTTGATTTAAAACCTTTGTACTAACCAAAGATTGGTTTTAGACATCTACAAAAAATCCTTTAATATGCAGTGGGATGTGTATAATTTGTTGAATGTGGCATCGACTAAGGTGTTTGCCTTAATTGGCGAATTCACGACCTGGCAGTGCTGACCATGAGAGTTTCCCTTATCCTGGGTACCACTGGTCAAGTTCTGTTGATCGTTTTTTTTCTTTATCGATGATCCCTTAAATGTGTTCATGAAAGAAGAATATGTCAACTTATTGTTGAATTACCGGTATCAATTGTTGAGATACACTAATACCATATGGATGGACCAATTCATGATGACGACCATAGAATTTAAGCAGGTTGGATGTTTTCCTGTTGTAATAATTATGCGACAACAGCAATGTTCTCTTCAGAAAATCCTGATACTTAGAACAGGCACGAGAGTATTAAATCGACTGTGACACATAAACCCCGTAAGCAGGGGAAGCAGGAATATTGCCACATAGATATTGGAAGTTTACAATAGAAAAGTTAGAAAAGTTTGTCGTAAATTTTACAAACAGGTTTTCCCCTCGTGGTCAATTTCTAGGAATAAAACTAGGTACTAAACAGATTTTGTTGAGTTTGTGATTTCATTAATACTATATCTATTTCGCTGGGATACATTTGGACGTGATGAACACTGAACGTAGATTTATTCAATGACAATACATCATCGATATAGCGAAATCAAGACACACAATCGGTAACGTCACACCCTTGCTTGCAATTCTTACTGTTAATGCTTTGATTTGCTATTAAAAAGGTTGAACTGTACAATTAAAAAAAAACTAAATTCAAATGCTTGCAATGAGCCGCTTTAACTTCGCCTTCCCATTTTGATAAATGATATTTAAAAATTGTAATATTTTTGCTTCAAATAATACTCCATTTTAGTTCATCGTTGCTGATCGTTTTGCATAGGCGTGTTAAAACATTGGATAATTGACTTTGGTAAAATAATTGACTTTATAAAAACGAATGTACTCGTATCATTATTGCGAGCCTAATGCCAGCAGGATTTTGCACTGTCTTCCTTTTAAACATTTTTAAACAAATATCAAATCATTAACAGTATGAATTGCAAGTATGAGTGTGATGTCATCAATTGTATTATGTGTCATATGTTCCAATCATCAGAATAAAATATCTTAATTTGTCTTCATTACGAGTAGTATTTCCTGTAATATGTCTATTACTAGTTAATTGCACTAGATACTCTTAATATTTTCTACTTTCTTTCTTAGTTCTTCTCCTATGACCAAGAATTGGCTGAGTAAAACACATTTTAGGGTGTGTATTCACTTCCTAGAAAATATGTCTAGACACTCAGTCAATCTCAAAAAATCCAGTGGTGTAATTTTGATTCGGACATTGGTTTATATTGGAGATACATTGATGTGTTTTTAAATTTTTTGATAACCGAAAAAGTGTGATAAAAATTATCTTCCATGACCTTTTTAAAAAGCTGGAATTTATCTAACTTGTTCTTTTGATAAAGCTACGACTGATCTAACTTGGTGTTTCGATAAAGCTAGAATGTATCTTAAATGGTGTTAATTTTTATAAAGTTATGATTGTCTTTCTTAGCGTTTTGATAAATCTACCGTTTTTCTTGCTGGGTACAGGTACATTTAGGTCCATTTGACTTTTCGTTTTAGAAAAATGTTACTATTTTTGTTCAAATTTTTTGCTTTTTATGGCTTTTGTATTGGTTAATTATGCTTTAGAAAAACAATGTTTCTACATTTTTACTTTATAATCCTCAAACAACGAGGAAGGCTGATTCCTTTATTATTATTCCAACCAAAAGACACATCTAAAGGTACACTTTTCGATTTCCATTCATCAATAAAGAAAAATGACTTGGCGGTTAAAGTTATAACTTTAAGAAACAAACAAGACTCTAAATACAACAACCAATGATGCTGTGTCTGATCTAGAGGTATACACGTTCGAAAATTTTGAGAATTTTTTCTCGCCTTTTATGCAAAGTAATTTGTATTAATAGAAGATGAGGTAATAATGATTTCACTTTAACTTTTTAAGCTGTATGTAATGAAAGGAATGAATACTAAAACCAAGGTAATTTTGGGCCTAAAAATTTAAAACTTTTATATGAATGACGGGTGTCACTAGTGGAGCAGGAGTTGCTTACCCTTCCGGAGCACCTGAACTCACCCTGGTTTTTGTAGGGTTTGT
>JARWCS010008446.1:0-17271 GCA_034783895.1 Geukensia demissa
CTGGCTTCTGTGGTTCCTGAGAAAAATGTGACAGAAATATTTTGTGACGCCGACGACGACGCAAGACGACGGATAGTTATCCCTATATGTCGCCTCCGCGCGGGCAGGCGACACAATAAGCTGGATGGTCCTTTACTAGATTTTGTGTTTTTGTGCTGATCAGAAATTAAACTAGGCCCGAAGTGGCCATTTTTGTGAAATTTCAAAAGTCTTATCAGAAACCACAGTGGATTAAATTGTTACTTGGCAGAATTGTTAGATAGTCCTGTACTTATTGAGTGAATTTAATTAGTGAATTGTTTGCTGATTAGAAAAATCATTATGACTCAATTTAATTATACTTTGGACCTTATGGGATTTTCAAATTTTCATCTTTAGTGAAACCACTTAACCAAAATTGGCAAAAATGTTAGGCAAGTGGTCCTTTACCAGATTTATGTTTTTGGTACTGATTGGAATTCAACATTGCCACCATGGCCATTTATGTCTTCTGATCTAGCTGTCAAACTTTCAAAAATCATCTTGTCAGACCAAAGTGGATTGAATTGTTACTTTGTACAAATAAATGTAAGATGGTCCTGTTCTTTATTTGTGAATTATTTGCTGATCTAAAATTCAAGATGGCTGCCATGTCGCGACTTAGTTTAGCATTGGACTCTTTCGGAATTTCACATTTTCATTTTCTTTTCTGAAACCTCTGAACAGATTTCAACTTAACTTGACGGAAATGTTAGGCAGTTGGTCCTTTACCAGATTTTTGTTTTTGGTTATTCAACATGGCCGATTGTATGTTGTGATTAGTCCAAATTTCAAAAATCTTGTCAGAAACCACAAAGTAGATTCAGTTGTTTATTTGTAGAAACGAATGTTAAGAAGTCGTGTACTTATTTATGAATTATTTGCTGATCGGACGTTCATGATTTAATGATTTAACTTGGTCAAGCATGAATATTTGCCATAATGGTATACAGTTAAGAAAAAAGTCACATTTTGCCAGGTGAGCAACTGCAGCTAGGCTCTGTGAAGCCTCCGTTTTCCCTAACTCTGTCCTTAGTGTAACTTACTTTCTTTTCAAATTTTTTTAGAGAGATAAAGAATTCAAAAAAAAACACTGCAAAAAAGTAATGCAATTAAGACATGATTCACATCAATATAACATCGGAATTCAAATCATTTAGTGGTACACTTTTAAAATAGGCATTTTGTATTGTGATGTGACATCACTGCTCCAAGATTGGTGCAGATACAGAAAATTACCTTAAAAGATTCAGTACAAGTGACATTTCACAATTACCTCTCCCAACCCCTATTTGAAAATGAAATACAAATGTAGTTGGACTGATCGGAGGAAGTCAAAGAATTTTAATAATTAGCCTTTTCTACATATGAAAATGAAATGATACGGGGTAAATGTCAGAGACTGCATTCCAGTCATGACAAAAACAGAGGGAATTTACAAATCTAGATGTTCAGCAAGACATGAAATGTTGGGCACATTGTCTGGACGCTTGGCTCGTTTAGTTAATCAGATAGGCTTGCATCACGTCTTTGAGCTTTTTCTAATATATTCGTCTGGACGAGAGCTTTCGGTAGTATGTCAACATATTTGCTCTATTTGTTACCGTTTTCGACATAAAAGGGGTCAAATTGGGTAAAAAAATTCAAATTTTGCATATTATGGAAAACTTTTTATTTTTCGTCCGATTTTGATGAGTTTTTTTCAAAATTATTCACTATGAACAAAATTGTATAAAGGGCATCAAAATGATCATTTCTCCAGCCATATAACTATATGTCTAAAACCCCACTGTGTGTAGAACATTACTGTGTCCTGCACACTACTGTGTCCAGCAAAATACTGTCTTCACTTTGGTGCAACTGCCCCATGTCAACGTGTTGCGCTTGCGAAGCATTTCAGTTTCCTTTTATTTTTTCCGTCTACATGTAATTTTGACCTGCTCTGGAGCCTAATCCCAATGAAATGATTAAATGAAATAGAAGTAGGTATCCACGCCTGAATTTGAAAATGTACAAAATTTTCAATGGAAATCGATATAATTTGAAGCATATAGAGCAACGGAGGCAGTTTTCGTCCACTTAAATGATATTTTTTTTTTAATTATGGCAACTTTTTATCCATTAAGTTATTCTCTGGTGCAGTCACAAATTTTAAATTAAAACAATTGCCATCGGGGCAGTTTTCGCCTATCTGTGGCTGTTTTCGTCAATTTAAGTTTGCATACTAATGGGCACAAACTGCGCTCCTCTCATTGTAGATTTATTTTTATATTGTTATGAATCACAGTTTATGACCAAAATTTAGATGATTTAATGGGCAAGTTTAATAATGCTTTTAGATATTTGGATTATATTTTAGCTTTAAATAACCCAGAGTTTAAAAAAAAATCCTTAAGAACTTACCCTGAATAAATCTAATATCAGTAATAATCGTACTCCCCTTTTAGATTTGGATTTAAAAATTGAACAGGCTTGTTTATACACTAAAATTTATGAAAAGGGACGATTTTTCTTTTCCTATAGTTAACTTTCCGTTTATTGATGGGGACGTACCTTTAGCTCCTTCGTATGGATTTACATTTCACAACTATTTCGATTTGCCCATGTTTGCACCAAAACTTGTGACTCAAATGATCGCAGGTGAAATTTTGCAGCAGGGATAAAGATTTCACAAGCTTCTCAAGACTTTTACAAAATTTTATAACCGTTACAAAGATTTAATACAAAAACACAGCTGCAAATGTAGAGTTTGATGACAAGATACCCCTTTTCTTTTTATTTTCATATTTGATTTCACCTTGTAGCATGCATGAATATTGCCTTTTTTCAATTTATGAGTTGTAGTCAAAGGACGAGGGTCGTTAAGGCCCATTTTTGGCCCAAGAATTTGGCTGAAAAATGAAAAGTTGCTAATTTCTATTATTTCATACTTTTTGTATTCAATAATGTCTATAGAAAGAAAATCCAACAGAATTTTTAAAGTTTAATTGGTTCTGCAACGGTCACGTGGCACATAGAAGTTGCTTAAAATATGAAATCTCTAAGAAATTACTTAATTTGATACATAATTTGATACAATTTTGTCGATTTAAATATACATTAATACCAACTTCGCACAATTAAAGATCTATCAAGTACAAATGTTTGGTTAAAATATCTTCGTGATGTTTTGATGCGATCATATCTATTTTGAACAAAACACATCTAAAAAATCAGTATTTTTACAGAAAATGCTACATTCTTGTTGAAAACTGTCAAATATACCCTTTCGTTTTGTCGAAATGACGAAAAGTATATAAGAAAAAGTCATGAATTATTAAAAGACGATCATTAAACAGTATTATCACAACTACTTATTTTTGTTTCACAAAATCAAAAAATTGGGCCAAATATGGGGCTTAACGTACCTACTCCTTTGGTTAAAATAATTAAGTTAAAATTTTCTACAAATTTACCAACAATTTTTTCGGACCAATATAGGCGTAAAGCCGAAAAAAGGCTACTGAACCCATTTTCTACGTTCAGAGTAAAATCATGAAACAGTAATTTTCCACGTGTAGCTAAACTAAATGGACTTTTTCATTAAAAGCTTTATTGTACTTGAGTTCTCTAAAATTACACATTAAGGCTTTCTAGTGACAGGTTTTAATGATATCGTACTTTCAGTAGTCATTTTGTATAATGAGCCTCTGGACGAAATTAGTCTCTCTTCTCAAAATTGTACGCCTTAAGTTGCAATGGTCAAATATTTTTGGTTATTTGATATATTTTGTAATGGTACTGAAAATTTGATATAATTTAATTTCTTAAAGGAAGCACAGTATACTTTCCCGTCAAGTGATGTTTAAGACATACTATATACAGTCACTCAATTGCTTACTGACAGTTTTGCATATGTCTGAAATTTGTTTTTAATGGTACATTTGAGTTTTAAAGTCAACATTTGTTCATATTAGACGTAGAAATTAACATAAACATTTAGAACATGTACATAATATCTTAATATGAACATGCGTATGCTTACAGTGCCGCGATAATAATGTATATAGTGTCTGGGCGAAAACAGCCTTCATTGCTCTAAATAATTGGTAAGAAACAATTCCAACATGTTGAATTTCTTAAAACTTTTTGGAAACCTTAAATGTGAAGATAGATGCTCAGTACTTCAATTATTAAAAATGGCTAATATTACCATGGGAATAATAAGTAAACTGCAACAAATCCGTGAAAAATTCTAAGATAGTCAAATCTCATTTAAATCTGTATTTAAACATGTTATGTGTAGATCAAAGACTGAAATGTGGTATTCAAAACTGCAACAGTTGTCATGGAAACACTTTGGGGGAATGCTTTCAAAGACAAATTCATTAATATATAACTTTCTTATATTTTGGCATTTTCTCGTCACACTGCTCGTGGTTGGAGTGCAGTCTCTGACATTTATCTCATATCTTTTTTAATTTCCATAGAGATAGATGCGTATCAAGGTTAAATATTTTCAAAATACTACAATAACGCATTTGAAATTAATATATGGTATGAGCCATCCACCAAATGACAGTCGAATGTAAACTTCTACAGGTCCAATTACGGCCTTCAATATTGAACCGGTGTCATACCCTAACGGGAGCTTTGTGCCATAAATAATTGTATGAAACACTGCATGTTGAATGTCCGAGTGCAGGAAATGAATAGAAAATTGGGATCTGTTTGCAAAATGACCGTTCGAAACGGTGGCCAGTAATGGTAAAAAACAACACTGTTTTATTCGCCATGTTAAAATACTGGTGCTCTTAGCTATAAACCAATTTTCGTTGAAATAAAATGCCGAGATTTTACCAATTCGGTTGCAAATCTTACATGATTTTCTTCCATTAGGAAGTTTAATGCAATTCTTTACTATAGTTTCCGAGAAAATAACTAATTTGATGGTGTCCATGTTAGAAATGCTAAACCTTTCTGCATATTAAGTTTAAATATACATGTATAACTGAAATTTATGGAAATTACCATTGTATGCAATAGCTGATGTCATCCTCAACTATTTCCGTGACAGCTGTTTCACTTTTCAATACTGCAGGGTGCCCGGCCCATGCCTGTAGCCAGAAATTTTCAAAGGGGGGTTCGAAGCGATCTTCACGGCCGGGGGTCTGGAATATTCGTGCAAAATCCTGCAATCTAGTCTTTTCCTGGCATTTTTAATTTCAGAAAGTCCTGTTTTTTAGACTTTAATGGTCAATCTTCTATCTGAACTTGGAGTTTAATAGTGCTTATGGGTTTTCAAGGGGGAACCCCTCGATCCCCCCCCCCCCTCCCCCGGCTACCGGTATGATAACTCAACGACTGTTCCTATTATTGCGTATGGTTCTGAAGTATGGGTTTCTGATTTAAATGCAAATTGGAAACATTAGAAAAAACCAAATTGTGTTTGTGTTAGTAATGTACAGTAATGTTGTTGTTGATAATCTTGGATCACGCATTATTTATTGTGCTCTTTCCAACATGTCCAATAAAATATTGAATTGAATTGAATTGTTATAAATGTCAGCCAAAAGATCTACAAAGCTTATGTTTGTAATTATTGAACCCCGACTATAAAATAAAATAAATGTTTTTGTCTTGAGGAAAATCAGAACAAAGGCCGGGTCAAATTATGTCGTGGAAGTATTTGATCGTATTTATCCGAACGCATCCTTTGCCAGAATAACCGGAAGCAAAACGGGCACCTGCGCTAATGTTGTTTGATCACGTGATTCTCCCCGGCGACGAGTGTTTATGGCGGAGAGAAAATATTATTAATTTAAAAACATGGACGTGTGACATTCTCTACCGTTACAGAGCTTTTTCAACAGATCTTGCAATTATTTATTCCTTGTGGAAAGCATAATTACTGCAAGATGAGTCAAATACACGATGGGTAGGTTGGTGCTGAGATTAATGAAAAGGAGGGGGGGGGGGGTAACGAGCAATGCTCATCATTTTATACTTGATGATATGTATTCATTAATATGAGAAAGCAGGAGAGTATAGGTTCTGCATATGACTTTGAGATGTCCTATTTTCAATAGGGAGACGTACATCCCACATCACTTATCAGACATGAAAATATATTTTCCAGCAAGAATTTATTCATTACTTTAATGGCAGCTAACCCTTTCTCATCAGCAGATTTCGTATCAAAAATAATTTATTCAGCATGTAAAATAGTGTTTCGGAAAGTAAAAATATTCAGTAATCCCATTTAGCCTTTAATAGGATTCCATAAACACCACTTCACAGTAGCCGCCATGTTGTTTACGAAATGTGGTTGATCATTTGTTTTCAAATTGACCTATTTCCAATTGTGTAATAATTACCTCCCCAGATTTACAACTACGGCTATGCTACAATTACTGTCTATGGGACATTTTATTATCAAAATTTTTACCTGTAGACCTCATTAAATCATTCCAATTAATGACAGGATGTGAGATTACTTTTAGGCAGTTATTTTGTTAATCAGTTGCACAGGTGAAGTTGTTTATAGGGCCAATATACGAAAGGATTAGTAGTACTCCCATAGGATCTAATAGAGCTGATAGCCGTAGGTGTAAATCAAGGGAGATAATTCTAAGTGAATTGGAAAGAGGTCAATTTCCATAGCAATGCTGGAGCTTATTTGCATATTATCTTTTTCTTTTTCGAAATTACATGTACATGTACATTTTCTTTCTCAAAAAATTTTTAAACACTTCCCATATGCTTTTGGGACTTTACCCTATCTATCAATAAAAAATATGGCAGCTAATGTGAAGTGATGATGGATTTTATGCTATAACTTCTTAATGAGGTAAAAAAAATGTATAAAATTAAGATAGTTTAATAGAAAATTTATGTCCTCTGAAGGAGTCTTACCTGTCGTTGGGTTGCCATGCGATCTTGAATCAGAAATTTACCACAGAAGGCATATGGGTTTCACTTTGAAAATTTCCTTAATAGACATAAACAGTGTTGAGATGGGGTTCAGTGAAGGCACAAACAAAAAATTTCATCGGAATGAAGTCCCAAATGGTATGAATTATTAAATACATGTACCAATTGTCCAGTAGCCTGTCTTAATTAAAATAGTGTTTGTTTCCTTAAAAGAATGTACAATTTAATGCTTCTGTATTGTAAATTCCAAATTATTGACCCTGCTGCTCTGAATTTTTTTTCGAACAAAGTAAAAATGGACCTGTAAAAATCATTCTGATCCTCTGCCGTACTCTGGTTCTGAATATCTGAATTCCCTATGTGTTCCTGTTTATTTGATTTTTAAATGTGTATTGCAGACCACTGGCTACATACAGTAGCCTTACAGACAGAAATCTGGCTGGTTACTTTGCCAACACAAGGATGCGACGCCATCTACGAAAAGCAGGACTGGTAAGTACATGTAATTTCATACAGTAGCTTAACAGACAGAAATCTGGATGGATACTTTGCCAACTTCAGGATATGATGCCATCTACAGAGAGCGAGACTAGTAAGTAAATGTACCTTGTGGCTATATGCAGTATCTAACCATCTGTTTAACAGTGAAAAATTGGAAATTGATCTTATTGTATGTAAAAATTTATGCAAAAATAAGTTTAAAAAATTAACCGAAAAAGAAACTTATGTTGAATTTTCCGAATGTACATGATGTATGGAGAGATCTGAGAAGTAGGTGTTAACAGGATAATGGAAAGCTGGACAACTACTTCTCATACAAAACTTCATTTGATTATGAAAATTACTTGGACTTGAGGAAATCAGATAAAAGAACTTTACTTACTAAATATAGACTCAGTAACCATTTTTTAAGAATTGAAACTGGCAGACATGAATGTATTACTGATATATCTGGCAAACCAGAAATATTACCACCATGTGAAAGATTATGTTCATATTGTAATTTAAATGTTGTTGAAAAAGAAATATATTTCCTTCTGTCTTTGTTTTTTTTTTATTGTAATGCTCTTTATGGGCCCTTTGATTTGGAAAATATAATTATTATTATAGTAGTCTTACACAATCTAATTAAAATTAGATCTCCGCACTTGCTCCCCCCTTTTTTCTTTTGTTTTTTACTTGGTCGCGACATGGGAGCGTGAACAAGTTAAAAAACAAAATAAAAAAGGGGGAGCAAGTGGGAAGATCTAATTTTAATTAGATTGAGTCTTACAAACAATAATCTGGCTGTTTAATTTGCCAACATGAGAATGTAAGGTTAATAATTGACAGAGAGCAGGACTGTTAAATAATTGTAGTAATTTAATAAATTGATGTGCTTCCATAATTAGTGATGATCAAGTCATGCAAGTATGATAGATTTTTGAAGAACTATTAATACTCAATCTTTTATAAAATGGTATTTTTAGATTGACAAGAGAGGACAGATTATATCAGAGAACCAGTACAGACTTAACATGGCCAGGAAGGAGCACAAAAAACATGTCAAAGATTTACTGGCCCAGGCCATCGTACATAAAACGCTGGACATTGAGAGAAATAGACAGGTGGAAATTAAACGTAAGCTGGAGGAAATTGCCAAACTAGAACTAGTACGGAGAGTACGGGTAAGTTGATTTCTAATCCAGTCTTTAGACATGGGCGAGATTTACAAAGGCAGATAAAAGTGATAACCAGTGCTACATGCAAAGGTCAAGGTCCTTGAAAATATAAGGTTCCAAAATTTTAGGTAATTTCAAAGTGTTTCAAAAAATGTGAAATATGACTGAAATTGTACGGAAATCGTTACTCTTCCAGAAAAGGTTTTTTTAGAGCCTAAACTAGACTAGCTAATTGTTGCACTCAATGCCTTAAAATGTAATGATTTTCAATAATTGCGCAGGTAAAGGCAATTTGAGGATTTTGTTTCTGTTATATATCGTTATAGATTTTGTATTTCTGAAGCATGCTAAAATTGCAATATTGAATAATTAAAGAGGAAGTGAAGAAGAAAATCATATCATTTTTATGATAAATGATAAAAGTTCTATTTTTAGAACCTTGTGTAAATATTCATAATAGATTGAAAACTAAATCCCTGTCAACACTTGTATGTTTATAAAGAATTATTGAATAATTAATTAAAGACTCTCAGGTGTAAAATCTACCTGTAAATCAGTTTGCATTATTGATAAAGTAATTCTGTTTATAATCAATAATCTAACCTACCTTAACTTTTATACATGTACAGAACAGAACAGTTATTATCAATATAGGCACAGTTCTTGCAAGATTTGTCTCTGTTTTCAATAGGTATAAAGTTTAACTGTAGAAATCAATATGTTATTTTTTGTTATTATTATGAAATATCTTGACAAAACAGAAAATATGCTTAAATATTGATGATTGATTGATTGGTGTTTAACGCCAAGTCGGCAGTATTTCACCCATTTTATGGCAAAGAAAAACATTTTAGAAAATGATGTTGTCAGTGTCCTGATGGTAAATTTGAAATTGTATGAAATACACTTATTTCTGAATTTCACTATTAAAGCTGTATTGAGACACCTGTCATGTTAAAGGGAGACAAATCTAACAGAATATACAAAGTATGTATGCAAAAGTCGGAAGGCAGACAAGACCATGGCCAACAAAATGAAACGAAAGACTAACATAGAACACACATCACTACACTGAAAACTATAGCTGGAGTAACACAAACCTTACAAAAACCACATATTATCACATTAAAGTTGGTTCTATAATTCTTATGCAATTCAAGTATATGAAAATCAGGAATATATACAGATGGTCCAAGACATAGATGAAGTTTGCATAGGTCTAACATGACAGGACAACAGTATATGGTCTGCTATTTTAATGGTAGTGTGCATGTCAGTCCACCATATGTCATGTTTCCTTGACCTTATTTTCATGGTTGAGTAACTTAGTAAAATTTGCCACATATAATCACATTAAAGTTGGTTGTCTTTCTTTAAATCTTATGAATTTTATGATTGTTTTTCACTGATCGATCAATCATGTCAGTTTTAGACATCTGGCTGTCATCACTTTGTATAGAATTTGTCAAAAGTGTGTATTTAAAACTGGTTCGAATTGATACTAATATTACTGATGTCCAGAGGTCAATTTGAATTTTAACTGTGAATTATATTAAATTGACTTGCCTTTTATGGAATATGTACAGGCAGAAACAAAAAGGAGAAGTGATTCAGCTTTGATGCCTTTGTTGACCCCAAGGTTACGACCTCCGCCCCCTGCTGAATCAGTCCAGGAGGAAGAAAATATTCTTACTCCAGGATCATTGGTTAGTCATGGTGATGTGAGGTGTTAAAAAAGAGTGTTGAAATGTTTATACAGATAAAATATTTTGCTTTGTTTTATTGAAGTATCATCTGGCTTGTTGTGTTTAGATATATAACAGTGTGAAATACAAATTAATAACTAAAGCATATGCTAAACATTGACATTTTAATTTATCATTTAGGAATTGTTTTATTTTTTTCACATTTGTTATTTTGTACTGTACAAAATATTCCTGCAAGTATTAAATGCAGAATAGAAGTTCTAAAATATCCAATGTTCCCCATTAAGAATGTTCAGGGTGTAAACATGATAAAACTGAACAAATACATTCGTAAATAACACTTCAGACTGAAACTCAAAGATTTTTAAGTTTTCTGAATTCAAGCAAAACTTGGCTTTATTTTTAAATTTTTGTTAAATTTAACTTAAACAATTTTGTGTAAAATCAACACCAATCAACACCAAAAAAAATGTGACCATTGTAGAACTAATTAAACTAAAAATTATGTTGGATTTTCTTTTTATAGACATTATTCTATACAAAAAATCTAAAATAATAGATATTAGCCCATTTTCATTTTTTAGCCAAATTCTTGGGCCAAATATGGGCCTTAACGACCCTCGTCCTTTCTGTCCCTTTTATTTATGAAATTGTAGAGCTGTTCTGATAAGTACATTTTTCATTAACAGACCTTATTTGAGTTTTTGTCTTGATAATTGGTGTCAACGCTATTTGTGCGAAGTTGTATTTACAAAAATGGAAAAAATCGTATGACGAAAAATTCAATGAGAACTCAATTTGAATAATCAATATATATTATTTCGCTGTGCTAGTATTTGTGAGTGGGTGCCCACACTACCTGACACAAAAAGAGCAACGGTTCTGACCAAAGAAAAAGATGTAATGGTCAACTTTGTGTTCCAGAAATTACATAGACAGGAACAAAATGTGCAATAAAATCGACAACTTTAGACAGGAACTGTTTACACTTTTGCCGCCTCCCCATATAGGAGTGTTTGGTGTGGTCATTATCGTCCATTTATGTGTTAGGTTTTTATTTTTAATTAATTCTATTATGAGCTGTGATATGAAGGTCGTTTTTACACTTTATCAACCTATTTTATAACTTTTGATTTTTTTATGTATATACACGATCTTAACTGTTTATTTTATTATCAAATATATGTATGTTCCCGCCACGATATAGCTGAAATATCGCTGACGTAGCGTTAAACAACAATTAATCAATTAATCTTTTTTCGTCTTGTCTGATATCACCAGTTATCTCTCTAAATCAAGTGTATTTCAGTTGTATTGTTGCCACGAAAGATTGAAAACAAATCGACTCTTAATCAGTAATGAGCAGGTTTTTTTATATGCTATGAGAAAATCTCCTGTTAAATTAAATTGTTACGTACTGCAAAGGCATTGTTCGGGACAAAACTCTTCCAACATTACACGGTCATGATCACCAGCATTTTGACACTCTTCCTGTGTAACAGTTCCACAGATGTCATAGTCATAATATTGTTCTGGATTTTTGCATGGCTCTGATAAAATAAAAAAATGTAAATTTAATATTTAATGCATCATATCTTATCTAATATGCACAATGCGACATTTTATATACTTTATTTAAAGTACTCCTTTTTTCGTCATTTATAAATGAACAACAGATATCTATATACAAACAAATAGAAAATCAATGATTTATGATTTGGAAATATGTGTTGATATTAAGTCAGATTTGACTTAAATTCGTGTTTTTTTGAAACGGTGTAACATTAGAAAATTATTTACATTTATTTCGGGTTGAATTAATACATTCTGACTTTTTTTAAACTTCATCACGAAAAGGTTGAAAAATTCCAGGCAAAACACTGAATCTAAAACTGAAGATTCAAATAACAACATCGTCAATATCTGTTCATGTTCAGATTACCATCCATTTACAAAGTATAAAGATACAACCAAATATAGTCAGATATGTTAAAGTATGTTTCACAGAGCTGAGTCTCTCACTTTTTATTAAATTCAGAAAAATCCCATGGGGAAAAACTTCCGGTAACTTTTTATATTTCGAATTTTTATACACGTTCTTAGCTTTCTATTGAAAATTGGGAAATTTTGTCGTTTTCCATTATAACAGTTTTTCCATGCAGAATTTGTGAATTTTAGAAATTTAAAATATTTTGCTTGGTTTTGTTTCTATTGACATTTTTCATGCGTAATGTCGGCAAAAATAATCTTGGCGGTACCAGAAATGCAAGAATTCGGACATCTTCGGAGCTTTAGTTTTTCACAAAAAACCAGCCATTTCCAAATGAACACAGGACAAACAACGACATTTGTGATACTTCAAACACCAAATTCTATTGCCGGTTAGATAGATTAATCTCATTCAAATTAGTCAAAATATGAGAGACTCTGTTCAGGGAAACATACTTTAAAGCACTGAGAATACAGACCGTCACAGTTTGGTCCCATACCATACTGACAAGTACATGTACATGTAGACCTATTCAGACTTCCAGAACCAGTTCCAGCTTTATTGCATGTTTTTCGGCAATCTGAAATTATAAGTATAAAATACTATTTGAATAGCCTGAAAGTTATTGTATTTCTTATTCTGATCCTTTCGGATTGGTTTATGTTTTTTTTTACTCTTATAGAAATGTAACGATGAGATGCATTTATATTCCATTAAATAGCTGGTTATTATAGTTGTCTTCCAGTTGAAACAGAAACAATGCTCTTAACATTGATCAAAAGACAAAACATGCGAAAGGCTACTTTGCTTCAAGCTCAACTATTACAAATGTCTAAAAAAGATAAGTGCTTGAATATCTGAGACTGCATACCAAATATCAATATTTTACGAAATTATTTGAATCATACGCAAGGAGGGATGGACAGAAATAAAAAAGAATAATTCTTTTCTTCGAAACAGGTGTACGATAACACGCAATTCATAAAGATGCTGCCGAGTTTTGATTTATATTATAAGATGTTATCCAAGTCTTTGTTGCTTGATGTATCGGTCAGAGTTAAAAGGTGAAAGTGAAAATTTCCTCTGTTTTCTCGTGGCTGGAGTGCACTCTCTCTCTGACGTTTACCCCATATATTTTCAGTTTCATAGCTTTTAAATCATGACGTGAGGTTCCTCTGTAAAAGTTTCACTATTGACACTCGGACCAAAACAGTTATTTGATAAAATAAAAGTTTGATTTTAAGTAACAAGACATACTCACCACAAAGCTCCGGAGATCCAGGACATGCAACTACAAAAAGATGTTGTGGATTATTATACTTTTAACGCGTCAAACATTTGTCATAAATGCATTTAATTACTAGATGTTAAGGCTAGTTATTACCTCAACAATTAAAATATTGCAGTTATCGACATAGGTTCTAAAAATTCAACAAAGGATAAAAAATATAAAAAAATCATACTATGGCTTGACACTGTTGTATTTTAAATAAAATTTTGTTGGTTTTGTATGGTGGTTGGATTTTATCATCACGAAGCGTCTAAATCAGTTTTACTGGTGAAGGGCATTAGTCAGTTAAACGAACAGATGCACTTCCAAGTTAATCAGTATTTCGTATAAGGCAGGTTTTGGGAGTAGCTAGAGATGACCGAAGTCAGTAACTTATTAGGTGACGAATTTCATTATTTATTTGCATGTTCTTAAACAAGAAAGAAAAATGTTACTACCAAAAAGAATTCATGACTAATCAAAATGTTGTTAAACTCCATAATCTGTTTAACATTGACAATTACAATGCTTCGTTAAAAGTTGCAAAATTATGTAAAATCATACTTTCTATATTCTATTATTTATATAAATTGATTGTCTTCCATTTAATTGGAAATGCCAATGTTGTACTTGTATATATTTTTACTTGTTCATTGCATTAACCTATTAAGTTATATGTTGTTAGTTGTTTAATTGTATTTGTTCACATACCCTGGTAATAAAACTTGAAACTTTTCTGAATGAAAGATATAACGAAGTAACAAATTCTGGGCAGAGGGAAATAACGCTAATGTAAAAGAATAACAAAATCCTTTTTAAAATACATTACTCTCACGTGTCTTTTTGAACTAAACAGATTTAAGAAACATTATAATAATGAAGATCAAATTCAGTAAAGTTAACGTTTTTCTTGATCCCATCATTGCAGTTGACTTAAAGTTTAGTGGGTTTCCATCAGTTTGTACGACTAGCTAATTAACCAAAACCTTTCTGCGCGAAAATCAAATCCATCGTATTTTATTATCTTCTGTAAAATGAAAATTCTTGCCTAAATGAAGCCAAGGAGAGTCTAAGAACGTTTGATATTTTCTGCGAAAATTGATATGCTTCTACGGAAATGAGTTTAATCTGAAAAGCCGGTGGAATATCAATTCTGATAATCTGCATGTTTCATGTCCGTGTGTTTCAATAATTTCGTGTTACTAATTTAAATTGAAAATGTATATTACATCAACTTTTAATTTTTTTTGTATTTAAAGATAATGCATGTCATTCCAACAAATGAAATCGGAGTTTCGTCTTGTTCATTAGCGTCAAATGTCAAAAAAATATATATTCTAATCTATTTTATGGGCAATAAACCCTAATTAACTAGATCATATAAATAAAATACACGAGAGAGAGAGAGAGAGAGAGAGAGAGAGAGAGAGAGAGAGAGAAACGTCACATATTTAATATCTGCATTTGTAGTAGTTGTATTTGTTATTACTGTTTTGGCTTTAATGCTGTTTGCAAAAACCTGGGGTGTAGTATTTTGAGTCTTTGCAACTTTAATATTTTTATTTTTTATTTTAGAATGACTTCAAAGCGAAATATTGGCGTTTACAAGGAGTTAGGTATAAAGGTCATCAAATGGATATAAAACGGCTCTTTGCGATGAGACCTGGATTTGACTCTAAATGTTCAGTTTTTATTAGATTATACCAACAATGTTATTTTGAATAATAAATATATCTTTAATCAAGACTAAAAACCTAAAGGCGAAATATCGACGTTTACAACGATATAGGTATAAAGGTCACAAAATTTCTAATATAAAACGGTTCTTCGTGATAAGACCTGGCTTTGACTCCAAATTTGAAATTTTGATTAGATAATAAAAACAATACGTCACAAAATTTCTAATATAAAACGGCTCTTCGTGATAAGACCTGGCTTTGACTCCAAATTTGAAATTTTGATTAGATAATAAAAACAATGTTCTTTTGAATACCAAATATACCTTTAATAAACGTTCAATATTGGTTAGTCGTCAAAACATATAACGTCTTGAAAATACGGCGTTGATTTTTTGCTAGTGTTTGATAAATCATGAAATTCAAGTCAAAACGTGAATATTAAATTTTTGGACATATTGCACAGGCGAGACAAACTTGTTTTGAATATTTTGTGTTTGATGGCCTGAGGTGCTTCATAAGCGTAGCATGATACGACAGCAGCAGGTGACGTTGGGAGGTTGCACAAATGAACATTTGGTTAGTGAAGCCACAGTATTTTCCTCGACACAGACGGGTGGTGGAAACAGTAAAGTGCTGGACACAGTAATGTGATGAAAACAATAAAGAAGTAGATACAGAAATATAGCTAGATCAGTGATCAATTTGACTGCCTTTCTCTCCAAACTTGAGTAAATCTGTTACGTTTTTCATAGGTAATAATTTTGAGAAAAACTCATCAAAATAAAATAAAAAATAAAAAATTTTCCATATTATGCAAAATTAAAATTTTTGGCATACTTTGATCCCTTTTATCTAAAAACAGCACAAGATAGAGAAAAATCTGTCTACATACTTCCGAATGTTTAAATAAGACGATTATAATGAATAAGGGTCAAAATCTGATGAATAAATAAAAATTTATCGTCTCCTACAATATTGCATTAAAAACCCCTTCTCTCCTTTTATAAAGAAATCAAATGATTAAAAATCCTTTGAGTACTTTTGTTACATTTTTCATATGAGATCATTTGGTTAGATCTCATCAAAAACGGATGAAAAATAAAAATTGACTTTTTCACCAATTTTGACCCAAATATCTCGAAAACAGTCCGTTGAAAATCTACCGAAAGCTCATTAAGATGTATTTTTTAACCCTGTGACCACCCCTTTTCTTGATAAAAATCGGTAAATGCAACAAAAAATGCTTGAGTAATTTTTGTTTCCTTTTTCACAAGGAATCATTTGCAAAAATTCCATCATAATCGAATAAGAAATAAAATAGTTTTTAAAATTCGGGGGTGACCATTTTCAACCCCGTTTATCTCAATAACGATAAAAGATGGCCCATGGGGCATGTGCCTCATTAAGTTTGGATTGTCATGGAGAATACAAAGAAAAAACATTAAAATCGGACAAGAAATAGATAACTTACTTTAGAATATACGAAAACACCCTTTAGTCCCTCCTTCATAAAACGGGAGGGGCTAGATATTCTATACCAACCTTTATACAGTACCAAAAAACCAATGTCCCAAAATAATGAAAGAATCAGTCTACTAAAACAAAAGTTATTTTGCGGAAACAAGCCTGCGTACAGACGCCAACGCCGACGACAACAGTGCCATACCAGAAGACGAACGCAACTTTTTGTGGTCGTTTCAAAATATACATAATTATGATGATCTCGGATGTAGTCTAGTTTTCTGACCAGCAACATGTCATAAAACCCCAAATTCGCCTTGATGAAATTAATTATGAAAATCATTAGATTTAAAGGCATTGACGGTAACGGTTGAATAGTCTAATAGGCCAAAAATCTGTTTGCTAAGTCCAGTGTATGTAGAATACCCATGTACGAGATCAAAAGTGCATAGTTTAAAGAGACAAGACAAGTTTGAAACAAACTAAATGATAAAACGAAAACAAAAGGAACAAAGGCTTTGAACCCATGAACTCCTTTACAAAACAGGAGTAATGGAGTATGCTTTTTCTACGA
>JARWCS010008556.1:0-17269 GCA_034783895.1 Geukensia demissa
TATTGTGAACTGTAGTAGTTTAAAATTCTCAGTGCATTGAACTTCAAGGTTCAAAAGGGGGCCTTTAACCTTAAGAGAAACCATACAAAGTCTTATCAATGAGGTTGTGCTAAATTTGTCTTCCTTTTCAGTGTGACAAATTCCACAATAGACTCTTTGAACTTTGATATTTTTCAATATATCTGTAGTTATGCTCACTCGGTTTCCAGCTTGTAAGTTTATATTAACTATTACAATATTTAAAATGATATTGAATTAAATTCTGGAGTAATTATATACTAGTAGTATATTACTCCCAGATTAAATAAATCTATAATATTTATTAGTTTAAAATAATTGTATTAAACTTAAATTTCTTCAGTATTTCTAATATGTTTTATGTTAATAAAATTTCCATTCCCACAATAAAAAAAAATTTTTATTAAAAAAACCCAGAAACTATATATAACTCTCTGTTGTATATGTCCCTGTAAAAAGTAATAAAAATGTTTCAATTGTCTTTAATTCTTTAAAATTCATAATAATTTTAAACTCAGATTTATTATTTTTTCTTGTCAAAAAGTCATGAAATGTGTTGCAATTTTACAAATTCCTATAATTATTTTTAAGTTATAAAATCATGCACCTTTTGTTATTATGAAAACATCTATTGAAATATTTTTATTGGCATTCATCAGAGTATGTCTCGGGTAACATAAAAAAATGTTGGCATTTAAGTAAGACACCTTTTTTCATTAAAAGTTTAGTGAGAGAAATCAATATTTTTTTTTAAATTTGAAAAATTATCAATTTTGGCATTACCTATCATAAAGGTGAAAAATCTAACAGAATATACAAATTGTGTTTGCAATCCCAAAAGTCAGCATTGGTAGTTCTGACAAAGGGAGTTTAAAAGTTTAAACCAATCAGTGTGCATTTTCTGACAGACTGACACAAAGTGATGGCAATATTTAGCTCCAAAGATCATTTGGGTCAGATAACCTTAAAATTGCAAAATTGTTATAAAAGTAAATGGCAAGGATTATTTTCTTTATTATTACTGAATTTTTTTCCTGAATGGTGATATTCCCCTAGATGCATCATATGACAAATTATGACAAATATTTCACAACTTGTATGGTTTTCAAAAATTTTTTAAATAGCTGCTGGTTTCAACAAATGAAACCTTGCAATTAAGTTGCTTAAGCAAGCTTACAGGTATCATTGACTTTATAATTTGTTCATAACATTCAACAACCATTATCAAAATCTTAAATATGTATGCAAAACATTAACATCTGATGGTATTTCCCATCCTTCTTTCTAATGTTGTGCATTAAATGAAACTAAAATTAGGAAAGTTTTTTGGACCAGATGGTTTGAAGATTTTGAATACCTATTTGCCTTCCACACAAACAGCTATTTTCAATATAACTCTATGGTGAGACTTCATAAAACCCACCAGGAGAGTTGTCTTTTTTGCTTAAGTGATTGACCAATAGCAGTGTGCAAATTTAGACACTTTTTTAAAATTACATATGTTTATATTTCATTTTCTTCTTTATCTAAGTGATTTATCTTGTTGATTAATACTCTGCAGGCAATCTTATGTTTGTTTTTACTATTATAACATCTGACCTATGTAGGGGGAGGGGATTGGGAACCCAGAAAGCTAAAGTTTTATTTGTGTATGTACCAAAGCCAGCATGTGTTTGCCTTCTTCTTGATGGTTGGTGGCTGCAACAATGCTTGCTTATAAAAATAAGTATTCAAATATAGATAACCTGTATTATAAAACTGAGATTCTGCATAATAAAATCAGATGTTTAAGTATTCAATGAATAAAAGTCCTGATTTGTAAATTCCTTTGTTTATCTTGTGGTTGGAGTGCAGTCTCTCTGACATTTACCCCATATCTTTTCATTTTACAGCTTGCCATAAGGTATACATTTATCAGATTTGTACTATAACTTTTTTATTTCTACCAAAAAAAAGGTTGACCTGGGCAGTTTGTCCAGCACTGAGTTTCAGAATACCTGACTGATTCTTTAGCATCTCATCAGGAACTTTCAAGCTAATTTATCTGTTCAGATGTTTGAAATAATTGATTGGCAATAAAAACAATGAAGAAGGTACATTAAGACCCAAATTTTAGATTTTGTGATACAACAATAAGTTGTTGTGAAAATGCTGGTTTTTTTTTTTTTTTTTTTGTTATATAATTGCTTTTAATAATTCATAATTATTCTTGTATGATTTTCACCATTTGTACGAAATAATAGTAGCACATTTAGCTATTAATATAAATTTTTTTATAAAAATACCATTTTTAGGTGTTACTAGACAAGTTATTTAAACAAAACACTTGTACTTGATAGATCTTTATTGTGGGATCTGTATCAAAGGCAAAATGTATCAAATAATAAATGTATCAATTTAAGAAACTTCTTAGTATTTTCACATTTAAATCAAATTGTAAATCCCTTGTGAATGTTATGGAACCAAAGTAAAAAACTTTGGTTATCTTTTATAGACACTTTACAATAACAAACAATATAGAATAGCAACTTTTCATTTTTTTGGCTTAAGGACACTTGTCTTTATAGTGTACTATGGGAGATAATATAAGATCACACTGTTATTACTGAAGACTTTCTGTGTCTCATTTGGTTTTATGAAGTAATGCTTATTAGAATTCATCATACCAACAGCATACAAATAAATGACCAAGACTAACACTAGTTAATCTAATATTGTAGTAAAAGTTGTATGACAAAGATCAAATGGAGTCTTATTTTGCATTTTCAAAATCAATTTTAGTCCTTGTCTAAACTCCTGAAACTTTTATTTCATTTTTAAAAACCAGAATTGCATTCAAAGCTGACAATGTACCCTTGCTCACATAGAGGTGAAAATATGGGTTGAACATGTATGATATTTATTATATTACTTTTTACTTAAAAGTAACATATTTGCAGTCCCTTTCAAACAGATCAGTTGTTGATTCATTTCAAAAATCTTTAATGGAAGAATATCTGTAGAACAAATAAATATAATTACACCTTTAAAGTACATGAACAGGAGCAAGCAACCACTTAAAGCCATTTTGACCAATCTGAATAATTATCTGATGTGCAGCTACTTTGCTATAGGGTGATGTCATTGGAATTATCTGATGTGCAGCTACTTTGCTATAGGGTGATGTCATTGGAATTTGTGTGTTCTGATTGTAGTTTGTTGATGGATGGTGCAATTTTTTGATGTTTTTGGTATTTTTCTTCCTGGTTTTTGTTGTTGTATTGTTTAATAAAACTTAGTATTGAGTCTTCCCAGGAAGACATGCCTGACCTGTTAGGCAAACATTGAGGGGGACAGGTTAAAATGGGTGGCAAATACTACATCCTTACATAAACAATGCATAAACATGTTCTTATTTCTTAAAGTATGAGGTGAAATAGTTCTATAGGACCTATCAATTCATAATTTGTGAAAGTTTGTTTAATAACTGTTCCCAGCTTAAGGAGTATCGGAAAACAGAAATGGTACCCTCACCCCACCCCAATGTTTTTAGTATACTGCAGTAAAAATTGACAGCATTAAATACCTGAGAAAAGAAAACTGGAGGTGCTATACTACAACTTTTGATGAAGAATGTATGAAAGTTGATTAAATCTCTATTTAGTGGTTGTGGAGGAGTGGCTGATAATGAAATGGTATCCCTCATTACTCTATTTTATAAGTCAAAATTGCAGCCAAACTTAAAATATTGATTTTCTGGAATATTAAATAAGAGGTGCAACACTACATGTCATAATAAAGAATCTAAAAGTTTGTTTAAAATCTGTTCAGCTGTTTTTGAGAAGTATGCAATGTAGTGAAAGTGCAACGACTATGTGGACGCAAGACAACCAATAGTGAACCCTATATTTTGCCCTGCTGGAAGCAGCGGAGGACAAATTATATTTGCCATGTGAGCCATGAATGCAACTATATGTATGCAACAGAGGCAGTTGGGCTGGGATGGGAAGTATGACTAATAAGTATAAAAGATATCCCATTTTGGCATTATGGTTGATTAGACTAATTACTTATGACCAAGGGTTATATGTTGAACTGGATTGAGAGATATGAACAGGTTACAGTAATGTGCTGGACTAGGGTGATGGACACAGCAATTTGACTAAAATGTAGATTGTGTGTCAATGCTTTACTATCAAGAATCAGAAAACACTTCATTCCTCTTTCTGCTTATTGGACCTTGTCTCCTTGGTAGAGATACTTTTCAGCAATTTCATTGGTAGAAATAAAAGTCACCAGAATGGGTAGTAAAATGGAGTGTTGTTAGATACCTGAAAGGGAGGTTGAATATCTGCAAGTCAGTCAGACTTATGGACACAGTAACTGGTAAGTTTGGATTTTTTTCTTGGGATGAAGCTAATGGAAAAATAAATATTGGGAAAGGCTTGCATACTTTGGCCACTTTGACCTATCTTCCTTGAAGACAGTTTATTATGGAGAAAATACATTGGTATATGTTTTTAAATTGCCATAAGGATCAATGCCATTTTAACAATATTTCAGTCAGTTTTGTTGAAAATAAAGTTCCAGTAGGGAACCATAGCACTGGCCAGAACCTGACCAACTAAAAATTCATTGTCAGGGGAAGGTTTGAGCACTCATTAACATGTTTAATCCCAACACATACTTAATGTGCCTGTCCCAAGCCAAGGACCTGTTATCCAGTGAATGTCATTGTTTTTCTGTTTAACTGTTACTTGTTTTATGTTGTATACTTGACTTGGCTGTCTTATAGACAATTATATCACATCGTTTTCTGTATCAAACTATTTTTAAAAGTTACCCATCAGGGTAATTGTCCAACTGAAATTAATCAAAATAAATAAAATACACTGAGGTGGATAAAAATCATATTCTCCCACTGGCCTGTAATTTCTCACCAGATATACAGTTGCCAAGACATAGTTGAAACTGAAACCATTTGATTTAACTTGTTCCAAAAGAGCAAGCTTTTAGACAGATATATTTTGAATGAAAATCCCACAGACTACTAAAATCAATTAAAGTTTTGTTGATCTGCCATCTTTGATTGTAGGTGTGACCATTGGTATATAATTCTGAAAAGGACTCACCTAGTGATCATTCCTTCAAAGATCAGTTCCAATTGAGCAAGAAGTTCTAGATGAGAAGATATTTTTAATGAATTTACCATAGAGTCCTATGTTAAACTAAGTTTAGCCAAGGCAGCCATCATGGAAGAGATCATCAAAAACAGTTCTAAAAGGAAACCACCTATTGACCATTTCACCAAGGTTCCAATTGAGCAAGAAGTCCCAAACAAGAATTTTTAATGAATTTCCAATAGGGTTCTATGCTCAACTAAATTTGGCTGTAGTGTTCATCTTGGTTAGCGGGTGGGGTCATCTGATAAAATATTAATAGGGACCCAACTAGTGACCATTCAACCAAAGTTGGGTTCCAACTGACCAAGTGGTTCCAGACGAGAAGATTTTTTAATGAATTTTACTTGTGGTCTAATGTAAAACTAAGCTATTTTGATTGGAGGATGGGGCCAAGAGATACAATTCTGAAATGGACCCACCTATTGTCCATTCCACCAAAGTTTGGTTCCATTAAGACAGGAAGATTTAATACCAGTAATTAATTACCCTTAGGGTCCAATGTAAAAATAAATCCGGCTGTTGAGGCTATCTTGGTTGGCGGTCGCAATCATCAGGCATAACTTTTAAAAAAGTTCACCATAGGATCCTTCCACTAGAGTTTTGCATCGATTGGCTAATAAGTTTTTTGAGAAGATTTTCCACCATCCCCCTTTTTCTATTTTTAGTAACAGCAGCAATGCGCCCCCCCCCCCATTTCAACTTTGAAAGGGGATCATCCAAGGACCATTCCACCAAAGTTTGATTAAAATTGGCCCATTGGTCTTAGAGGAGATGAATAAAATGTAAATTGTTGACAGATGGAAAACAGATGTCAAATGATGAAAAAAGCTAACATGCATTTATAGGCCAGGTGAGCTAGAAAGAACATTTTTTTTTAAATTTCAAAATCTTCACAATTCATGTTTGAAAGCCTTGATCCATTTCATCTCCAAAGTGATAGAAGAAAATCTATTGACAAAACTGCAGTTGTTTTAACATCATAACATAGTACTATTCCAAGTTTAATGGCCATGTGAAGAGTGAACATTATGAATTCATTTTCTTTTATGTTCATTTACCTGTTATTAAAAATAAATTATCACAACAATATAATACAGGCAATATATATGGCATAATGTACAATAAAGCTACCTCGTTGCACTCTTATATTAACATATAGCTTAATTTTTAAAAATCTCAATAAAATAATTATCATTAACAGCAGAACACAAAAATACTCCAGCAGCATAAAGCCAATAGTAACATAATAGATTTCTTTGTCTAGATCAAACATTATTGATCATTTGCGACTAACGTTACTCTTTCCAAATACCTTTATAGTGTTAGAATTTTGAAAAATGAAAAAAATTTTGTTTGTTGGAGAGGCATGAGTAATGGGAGATAACTTTGCATTGAAAGTTAACAGTCTGACATTGATTATCTCCCATTTTCTTCACACCACTCCTACAACTTGATAATCAGATGAGGGTGATGGTTCTTTGTAGAATTCATTGTTCAGCACTATTTTCTCCTTCTGGAAATCTTTTAGTTTATTGAGTTCATGATGGTCATAAGTTAAATTTTTGTACAATGGCATCTTCATTTTGTTTTTATATTTGTCAAATTCATATTCATTGGTTCTTGGTGAACAGAACCCGCTGTCACCAAGTGTCAAGTTTTCAGTTTCTCTAGCCACATCATGTAAGTGTTTATTATGTATTACTGTATCATAACTTTGTTCACTGCTATCCATAAGTCCTGTACTGTCACTTTTACTAAGTTCTCGAGAACTTTCTTCAACAGGACAATTTACTTCATCATCAATACTTTTTGCACTTGCGTTATAATTTGCCTCCATACTTGCATTTTGTGGTGGGACACATGTATTAATTTCTGCAACACAAACAATTTCATTTTTGTTTTGTTCATGGAGATGCTGTGTATTTATTTGCATTTCCATACTCTTGTGTAAATTGTTTGACTTGACATTTTCACAATGCATAAGCTGGTTGTAGCAGAAGACATTACTATTTTCTGATGGATTTGACAATCCAACACAGTTCACACCACTATCGCGAGACATTGCAATGTTACTATGTTTTCTGGGTAATCTCCCTTGATACTCGTAACTAATATCATTCTCAATTCTCCTGTAATGTCTAGACCGATGTTTCCGTGATCTGTGTTCCTTTTCTATTTGAGCTGCATCACAAAAAGTAGGACTAGAATGCGCATTAACAGAATCTACAGCACCAAGTTTTGAACATTTCCTGTTAACGTCACGTGGTGTTGAGCTATACATGGGAGACAACCCAGTAACTCTGCCTTGATCATTGTGAATATTATGTTGAGGATCTTGCTGAGCTTGCTGTCTGCGAAGTTGTCCCACATCCATTGAATGTCTGTTTGACTTACGATGATGAGATTTTGAATGTCTCACTTTTTCAACGGGTTTGTCTTGTTGCTCTTTTATTGGACAAAACTTAGGCTCTTGTGGGATATTTTGAACACAGTGAGGTTTCTGAATGTGTTTTGATTTATTGCACAAATTAAATGATTCAATTTCATGATAAGTGTGAACCTTTTCTGTCGATGTTGATGGTTTATGACTATGCCTATGAGGTCTATGAAGACCTGTATGCTGCGTAGGTAGTGAAACAGGAGAGTTACTAAGAGGCAAGTACAAATCCTTCCTATTTTCTGGTGTGTGTCGATGGTGTTTATGAGATGAGTGTCCATGTGATGATGTTTGTTGTGATACCCAGTCTTTGGTTCTTTCTTGTTTTTTACATTGTTCTTGGTACCATTTCCATTCAGGGGGAGGAAACTGGCCCGAAAATGTGGCATATTCTACTGCAGGCTTGTCTTCTTTAGGTTTTGATTTGACTTCCTCTGCTTTTTTCTTTTTTCCAAATAACTTTGACAACAGAGATTTCTTTTCCCCTAAAAACGAAAATAAATTCATTACTTTTGGTAATTGGATAAAGAAACTATCAAAAACATCAAAAACACTATATAGTTGTATATCAAATTAATGTTAATCTTTAAAATTTTAATAACTATGTCTGGTTTGGTTATTTTATTTCTTTATGTCTACAGGTTCCATTAATTAAAATCATCTATACCATACGTCATTAATTAGCAACGTGATAAATTTATGAAATAAAAGGAAATTTTTATGGAAGATATTTATCAAGATTAGGCTTTTTCATAGGTTTCTATATCAATCTGCAAAGATGCTCATGATTGCATAACTTTTAATGAAAATAAATTAAATACACAAATCTACAACTGCATATGTTGTATACTCTGTCTAATGTAGTAAAAATCAACTAACATTTCTGCAAAGCTTTCCTGTAAATAATGTTAATGAATTCACATCAGCCGAGATATAAACATCCCAGGCTACAGCAAGGGAAAAAGAGGTCCAAATTCTGTTTTAAGACAGACCAAATAATAAACTTGTGTGATAGAATTTTTTGGAAAGAAAATATTTTTTTAACAGTACTTGTCCAAAAATTGCAAGAAAAACTGAAGGGGATGGGTTTTTAATAATAAAAAATAGGATTGGTTGGTAAAACTTAACATTTCTTAAGGAAATCTATACAAAAAAAAAGTTTTGTTGACCACCTATAAATAATTTTTTTTTTTGGGGGGGGGGGGAGGTGTATTTCTCAATCCTACCTGTTCGGTTGCTAATAGCAATCACTATACTTCCACATGTTATTTCCTTCCTGTTCATTTTTATCACAAAATTTAAGTTTACAGAATTTATCTGTTTAAATGGAATTTAAATTTTCCACCAAAATTTATAAAAACAAAGGTGAAAGGTGATTGGTCAGGAAGAGTTATTTTGACCAATACAATAAGGTTTTATATAAGATGACATAAGCAGATGTGACAGGTGTGTTTGCCTCAGGTACGTCGGTGTACCTGTCACACATCAGCAATGAAATGAGATGTGCCTCTTGTAATGAATAATTCATAATTTTATCATAAAAATATACATTATTTTCAAATTCAAGTGGTAAATGGATAAATTCCTCTTTGATAAAAATCTAAATGTTAGGTAGTGAATATTTTGTTCATTTCCTTATGTGTAAATTAAATTGTTTTGGTTTCTTTTCACTATGTTCATAAAATTAAACTGATGTTTTGTGGAGAAATTGTTAAAAATTTATTTTCTTCTGTTCAAAGAAATTCATTATCTGGACTTTATACATGTTGTAAATCATCACATTGCCTTAAATCAACATTTAGTTTACATATGTACCCAAAGGTACTTTTTAAAATCAGAACAAGGTACATGTTAGGTACATGTAAGATGAAGACACAAAACTCTCCAAATTTATACAATTTTTTTTCAATGTCACTTTTAAGACATTAATGCAATAGATAAAAACATGTTCTAGCATGAATTTCCTATAACCAAAAACGGCATGGTAATTTCGTAAATTTGTGATGTCAATGCTCATTGTATTCGTGAATGGAAATTTCAATATACATTTTTCTTTCCTGCATTAATTTTAAACCATGGTTTGGATTGTTCTAAAGTAACGGTCTGCCTCTTTAAATCTGTGAAATAAGTCGAGAGGAAATTTATAACACCTGAAAGCTTTGATGAGTTTATTCTGTATTAACGATGTCTCTTCCTTTTATACAGTATTACATCATATAAACTGGCTGTGTGGCCTTTAATTAACACTTTACATTTGGTTACTGAACTAAAAACTGTTTATTGCTACACTGATTCTACATTCCAATTAAATTTTTTATTTGAATTGTTATTTCCAAAGTGAATTAGGTTGTTTTTAGTTTTGTCCATTTTTGTTAATCCACTTTTACAAGTAGTCATGCTGTGAAAGATTTTCACACATGCAAACTTGTAGTTTAAAAAGCTATTTAAAAGTTTTAGGGCGGCAACGAGTGATCTTAAATTCATCACATTAAAAAGGACTTGTAAAGTTGTAGCCAGAGAAGATTAACTGCTAAAACCTTTTATTTTCTTTTTATTCTAAATCAAATTCTGACTTTAGTGATGAATAGGTTCAAACCTTGACTGACATGAAATACAAATCTTTGGATTTAGGATGTAATAAATGTTGGATATTAGGTTTGGTATCAATCAGTGAACAATTATGTAAAGAAAATACATTCGAGTTACAGCAAAAACAAGATATAGCAAACCCTCTCCTATCGTTTTTTTGTTCAAATTAAAAATGGTTGATAAGGAAAAAAACTTTGTGACAATTTCTTGAGTTTAGCAAATTTTTGGCTGAACTGGTTATGTTTTTATCTGCTGAGTTGAAAAATATAAAGATTTTCTTGAATGTTCTTTTAGGATAAGATAACCCTAATTTTTGCATGGCATAATGCATAGCCCATTTCATTTTTACTCATGTTACCATGGTAACTAAGTTAAATGTAACAATGAAGGTGATGAACTTGACATTACCTGTAGAAGTTTAAATTCGACTGTCATTTGGTGGATGGCTGTCTCATGGACAATCATGCCACTTCTTCTTTTCTTATATTGCATTACTATTCCATACTAAAAGTGTTTTTTCTTTGTGTTCTCATTTCATTTAGCCTCGTTATATGACCAATTATAAATTAACACATACATTGTTTATGTATTTTGTGTCCCTCACTGTTTAAGTATAGTCTACCTACCCTTTTCTTTGACTTTGTTGAGGTTGCTCCTCATTGTATTAACATCTTTATTTGTTAGACAATCATCCTGTGCTCTGACAGACACATTCCTGGTTAAAGATCCCTCCTCTTTCTGACTTTTTTCTTTGTGACGTCTAGCACTGTGACTACGGTTAAGTCGTGGTTTATCACATTCTGGTACCTTCACTTCTGGTGTACTTGCTCTGTTTTGATTGGCTATACTGACTTGACAGGAAATAGATCGCATAGGTGGTAAAGTCTGTGTCATAGCAACAGTTGTCATGGGAACATGTGACATTAGATCAAACTTAGTAACAGGAGAATGAGAGGTCATGTGATGAGATACTGGCAGGTACATTGGGTTGTGTTGCTGTGGGATACTTGGCGATGGCAGGTCTAACGGAAGACGAAGAGTGTCTGGAGTAACAACGAAGTAACCACTGCCTGAAAAACAAATACAAAATGGATAAAAGAGTTAAACAAGGGCATGATACTGAGATATTAGCCTGTACTTTCCATGACCAAACATCCACAAACAAGCTAGGCTAGCAGTAAAAAATTATTGGTAGTGATCTTTAGTTTATATGGTGTGGAAAATGTGATAATAGGAAATCTTATCCTTTTATGTGACAAATAAAGAAACTGAATGACCCAGGATTGATTGCATTTTGACTGATGAAATTTTAAACATTTTATTGTAACATAACAGGAACCTTTAATTTTTAGCTCACCTGAGCCGAAGGCTCAAGTGAGCTTTTCTGATCAAAATTTGTCCGTTGTCCGTCGTCGTCGTTGTTGTAAACTTTTCACATTTTCATCTTCTTCTCCAGAACCACTGGGCCAATTTCAATCAAACTTGGCACAAAGCGTCCTTAGGTGAAGGGGATTCAGAAAACAGCGTATGCAAGAGCCAAGTCAATATTTATATGAGAGGTAAAATTCATTTAAATGTATAAGCTGTAAAATTATCTAGTTGGTTCTTGCCTGCGCTTGATATTCGCGGATCAAAAAAACATTAAAAAAATAAGCTAAATTTACCGTATTTTAAAGAAAATGCACAGATTTGGCTTTTTGATGACATCAGAATTATATCTATTATGAGTAATTGGTTCTGAAATTGCACTTTTTTCTTTCAGTGAAGTCTCAACTTTGGTTTTTCTTAAAATTTCTGATTTTTCTTAGGGTATTCTGCACAAAGTTTATGCTTCGATTTTTGATCCGTTGAAAAACATGGCTGCCGTAACTAAAAAGAGAACATAGGGGTCTGACCATAGATTTTCATATATATCTCAAAAACTGTAAACTTTAGCCAAATTCTGACTATGAAGAAAAGTGTTCAGCATGATGAAATCTATCTGTTGTGAAATTTTTGTGGAAGTCCCTTACCTCTTGTAGGAGTTATGGCCCTTTTTAGATGTTTTTTAGCTAATTTTGAAGTTAAAGTTCTAAAAATCTTCTCTTCTAAAACTACTGAATGGATTTAGATGAAACTTTGTATGATTGTGCCTTAGGTTATTCTGCACAAAGAATATGCTTAGATTTTAAGGGTATAATGATTTATCTAAAAAAACTGTTAAATTTAGCCATATTCTGGCATGATAAAATCTATCTGTGGTGAAATTTTATAGGAAATTCATTTTTTGTAGGAGTTATTGCCCTTTTTAGGCCATTTTAGCTAATTTTGAAGTTATAGTTTAAAAATCTCCTCTAAAGCTTCTGAGCCAGTTGTCCTCTACAAAAATTTAATTTAATACAAGTTCCTTCCCTTCCTGGTAAGGATCAGTGAGTAGTCAGGTGAGCAATTCTGGCTCCTAGGAGCCTCTAGTATTTAAAGAGCTGTTTTATAGTAAACATAAATAGTTTAAACAGCAATTACTTTCAAAAGTTAGAAAATGGATTCTGCCCTTGTTGTGTTTTGCAAGATAGCAAAGTCTCCTTAACAATTACGCAATATTTGTATTTTCGTAACTTTATCAATATAATCTTTAAACTAAAACCCAATTTGAATTCAATAGAATTTAAATGTGTATTTGCGTTGCTAACATACAAGAAAAAAAAACTATAAAAAGACTTTCCGTAACTCGAATTGCAAAAAGACATTGAAACAGTTGCTAACTTCTCACGTCTTTTTTTCACGTCAAATTGAAAGATGCGTTATGTTCTGACTTTAAGTAAACCTATCTGTTGTGATTTCAAAAATCCTTTAATCAGTTAAGCTATTGGACATAAGGGCTCCAATCGTTTATATATGATGCCATAATTCAAACTCATTATTTTCCAGTGTAGTTTTCAGTAAATACAAAAACCGTTTTTGGGAGGTAGGTATAATAAATTTATACGCTTCAATTTCTGCCAGGCTCTGTTGACCGTTTCAACAATTTGCCTGCGGTTGCAAACATGCAAGTTCATAACACATTTTAGTAATCTGAATACTAATGACAAATGTCCATGGCACTGATTAAAATTTAAAAGAAAAAATATGGAATATATTCCAGAAAAAAAAAACGATTCACATCTTGCATTTACAAATTTACAAATCTCAACGCGGGAAAGATGAAAACGGTATATTTCCAACAAACATTAAAGTACCCTAAAATAAATAAAATTTGGGTTAGATTAAGTAATTACATTGCAAACAGAAGGAAGATGTTATTCCAAAGCCGGAAATATTTGACGATGTTTTTGTCGTTGTTGTAAGGTACTTTGGCTGTATAAAGGAGGTTTGCCTATACAATTTCAGGGACATTACTGGATGTAATTATGTGCTTTGACTGATGCTGGTATCATCACACCCTAATCATACGCCTTAAAATGATATTATACATCGATTTCCCTTGCATAAGTAAAATATGGAAATTTGATCACGCGAGGAAAGCGAGGGCGACCGTGGTATAGAAATATGAGGTTCTTTTTTTTTTCTCGGCCTGTAGATAGAAACCCTGCTGAAAGGGCGTCCGTTGGTTGGGCGATGTGTATAAATATTCAATCACCCCAAGTTAGCAGGGGTTAAGAAATTGGTTGCTCGGTTTCTCCGCCAGGAGGTATAACCCCACCTAAAGGGGCGTCTGTTGGTTGGGCGGGATGTATAAATACTTAAACCGTCTCGGACGGGAACGTTACCACTGTGCCTCGTGTTAAAAAAATGCCACGCTCTCAGCACGTTAAAGATCCTTTTGCAATAGCTCGTAATGAGTGGTGCGGTAGGTGACCAGTTGCTTCCTCAAAATTCCCGCCTCTACCCAAACACTTCCAATTTGGAATCCTGTAGCTATAGAATTCCCCGGCATAACACACATCTAGCCTCCTTTTATGATTTATTGTTTGATAACTTGTTCTCGTCTTGAATATGCATGAAATATTTGCCACTGGATGTTAACTATCAATCAATCACGCTAGGTTGAAAGGTTTCATATCATTTATGCAACGAAAATTAATGATTTGTTCCACTATACCTAATTTCTGACAGGAGAAGGTGGGAATTTTCATTTTCAAATACATGTCGAGAAGAACATTTGATATCATCAAAATCTATTTCAAAAATAACAATACATTTCAACAAGTGTAAAGTGAAAAGATGACCCCAACAAAGCCATATGACTATTTGTTTTTCTGTTTGACTTTTTCACAAAGGTAAAGCCAAAACCCGGAAGTTTTGTCATAAATTGATTATATTTTCTTTCCATACTTCCTCACTTCAGTAACAACATCAGATGGGTTTGTAGTAACTTTATGTCCAATTCACCAGTGTACTTGTAAACATACTTTTATACACTTGCATCTGTTTTCACACAAAAATTATCTTTTTTCATTGTCCTGAGGTTTTTCTGTCTCCTTCTACATAAAAATGACATGATCTCGAACCATATTTTAAATTGCAGGCCACAAAGGGTATTTGTTTCAAACACTGGGGAATTTTTACTGTAGAGTTTCTGCAAATCCTCCTCCGAAATATCAAGATAATGATCAACTTTGGCATACCCTTTTCAGAAACTGCTTGAAAAACCATATCGCTACGCGAAAAATCACTATCCTTATTTATATCAATGTTCCGCTTCTCATTCAGGTACCCTTTGATTCCGTATTTTATATTTTACAACGCAGTTGTCTTACATAAGCTGCCGTCTGCTTTCCGAGCTCCAGCAAAGAAAGCTTTCAGTTCGTCGTCAAGATCTGGCAGGTCATATTCCTCAAACAAAGTATATTTCCGTCAACTCTCTTGCAGGAATTGACAAAGTCATATAATTGCAAATGCAGTACTTTTCTTTTTGTTAACCGAGTACTTACTTTGTAATAACTCCTCGATTTCTATGTCGTCTACCACATGAAATATCTTCGCCATCTTTATTTTTTGTCAAAATTCCTTCGGAATACTTATAGACGTATCCTTCAGAATTTGAATTTTCTTTACTCGGTCAAAGCGAGATAATTCTCGTTAAAGGTGTCTCGAATAAGTGGAATATGATGCTGAAACAAAAATCTGCGAGGGAGACGCTATGATTTGTTCAGTGTCACATGGGATGGTTTCAACCAATGAATTACATACTTAGCTTTACATACATATGTATAGTGGAATAATATGGCTTATCGGCGTTAATTACGTCATCATCGTTATTTTTCAATATTCCTAGAAATTCATAGGGTTTTACTGATCTTCCTTTTATCTCCACTGGCGTTTCTGTTGGGGGTGAATCCAGAGAAGCGCGTTGCACGCAGTAAGTGGTAGGATGCGGATCGTGTCTTTCTGGTATATATTCCATATTCCTTTTTAATATTAAACGGTTTTTATGTGTTGTTTGGAGGTCTTGTAAGATTCCCCATGCTTGAGTTGTTTGTTCTAGTTTATTTTTCGGGTACTGGAATGTTTGTTTGAAAGATAAAATTTACATCTTACATCTTACAGTTACATTGGATTATATGCAATCGTGAATACAAATCCGTTAGTATACCGGTTGTGACTATACACAGGCTTTTTCTACTGAGAAACACGACAGGTGCCACTAGTGGAGTAGGAGTTGCTAACCCTTCCGGAGCACCTGAACTCACCCTGGTTTTTGTCGGATTCGTGTTACTCCAGCTTTAGTTTTCAGTGTAGTGTTGTGCGTTTTTTTTCTTTTGTTGGTCATGGTCTTGTCTGTCTGATTAAACGATTTTTGTCTTCCCCTTTGATATTTTCGAATTCCTTATACAATTCATGACGTAAGGATTCATTACGGGGATTAGTCGAAAATGAAGATTGCAATCATGGAATTCCACAAAGGAAATGTTATATTAGAAACTAAAACATAAAAATAATAGAAATGTATTATTAATTGATTAGAGAGAAATAATATATATTAAACGGGGAAAGGAAGTCTGTGGGAGTATCTTGGGTTGTCTGGATTGGTTTCGGACTAGCCAGGGGTCCTGGCTCACTGAATATCGGCAGTTAGACGACATGCTAGGCCAGGAACCCAGGCTAGTTTCGGAATAGCTTTTACAATAAAAATCGGTGCCCACAAAGAATTGTTTTATTTACGGGAAATATCCATATGCAGAAAAGAATGTGCATATACAGAAAAATTAATTGCAATATGTAAAGAAAACCATGTGCATTTATGGAAAAAATATGTGCATGTAAAGAAAAACTATGTGCATATATAGAAAAAAAGTATGTGAATATATAAAAACAAGTCAACATAAGACAGTTTACGGCGTTCCATAGTAAAACGCTCCCATATAAATATAAAATGTGATGATGATAATACCATCTGACTGAGAGCATTATTTTGCAGTGTAGGACGTTAATAACTTCTAACCCGCCCCCACCCCCGATAATCCGCCAATTAAGTTTACAATGTAAAAGGAGTGTGTCCGAATGACAGTACATAACATCAGCACGTCGTTCGCATATGAAAATTTTAATTTACGTTACAATTTCTGGTGTTAGGTCTACTTTCCATTACATTCAAATGTGTAAATTTTCCTAATTTGGAAAGGTACATTTGCCAGTTATGATTTTATTTGAAATTTTTAAATAGAATATTTTTTCTTGAAGATGATGGCCTGTCTAATTGCATATCACCTTTATCGCCAACAACTTTTACTCCTAACAACGGTGATTCAACATCTGTAAGTATATTTACACGTGTATGTGTTAAGAAGGCCGCTTCACAAACTTATGACAAAAACTAAACAAACATGTCAATGTTTTGAAAAATAAATGACTGTCATTCGACTTGAACTAAAATAAATTAACTTGTAAAAGTAATGCTGAAAATAATCTTGTCTACTGAGTAACACGACGGGTGGAGCAGGAGTTGCTTACCCTTCTGAAGCATTTGAACTTACCCTAGTTTCTGAAGGGTTCATGTTACTCTATAGCTATAGTTTTCAATGCCAGACTCTTGTCTTTCTTTTGATGAAACGATTTCTGTCTTCCCTTTTTGTATCTTGAATTC
>JARWCS010008664.1:0-26606 GCA_034783895.1 Geukensia demissa
TTGATAAGAGAGCCTTGTTGAAAATTGGTGTAATCCAAATGAGTTACTCTCTATAAATAAAGATATTATTATTATTACTCTTGATATGTTATCCTCGTGCATGTTTTTTTTGTTTTTGTTTTTTTGTTTTTTTTTTGTTTTTTTTTTTTGGTACTAGCTTACGGTTATGTTCAGCATGCTTATATGGGCGTAGAAAAGGTTAAAATATAATCGCATCCATATAATGCAAGGTTCATTAATTAGGAACAAAGTTAAATTTGCAACAGATACTATTTTTTTTAGTTTTGTTTCAAAATTAGGAACAAAATCAATGTTCATTAGTTACGACTGTTTCAATTTGATTTACATTTAGATTGTCTTTCAATCATTTCCCTTATGCTATATAGTTAGTGTTTGTATGTACATGTATCAATCATTGTCATGACTTCGGTAACTTAGAAAAATATTTATTATTACTGTAGGTATGGCAGAAACAGATGTTAAAAGAGTGACGTGGTGCAGTATTTGTGAATCTTGTAGTCTGGAAGTTCTAGCGCATGTCTGGTGTCCAGAATGTGAACAAGGACTATGTGCTGTGTGTAGTACTCATCATGGAAGAAACAGATTGACTAAAGGGCATACTGTTATCACTATTGACGCTTACCATTGCCTTCCAGCTTTTGTTAAAAATGCAAAATCGTTCTGTGAACAACATGATGAGAAGTTTGAGTTCTTTTGTTCCGACCACGTTGAACTTTGTTGCTCAGCGTGTATAATACACGGTCATCAGAACTGTGCCTCCGTTTTCACAGTTAAATTCATTCTAAAAGACTTCGACAAAACGATGGTCATTTCAGATTACAATAAGAGTTTGAAAGACCTGAGTGATTTTATTGACGAAACACAAAAGGAACGAAAAGAAAGTCTGTCAAGCTTTGAAGAAAGCAAACAAAAATGTCTGCGACAAATTAATGAGAGCAAGAATAAAGTAAACAGTTATTTCGATGCCCTTGAGAATAAATTAATAGCGGAAATATCAGATCATCAGTCACATTACCTCTCGTTAGTAGATGATATGTTAGCTAAATTGGAAACTCAGAAGTTGAAAGTGGAATCTATGTTGGGTAGTTTGAATGTCATGCAAAAATATGCTTCCGATTTCCAAACTTTTCTAGCTTTGACAACAGTAGATCAAAATATATCAGACAATAAGGCGTCATTGATTGAGATAACTGAAGAACAACCGTTGAAGTGTGTTGAGTTTGTAGGAAATCCACAGATAAATTCGTTGGAAAACTTACTGTGGTCATTGGGCGAAATCATAACTTCACCAAGAACCTCTGACGTTACTCTAGGCACTTGGAAGGGAAAACATGCTCAGATCCTTTCCGTCGTTTCAGATAGATCTAAAAGTCTTCAAAATTTAAAAACCAAACCTTTAATGAAAATGTTGTTTGCAAAGAAATTGCACGAATCTAACATAGTTGGTTGTGTTGCACTCCCTGACGGACGTATGCTGTTTGCTGACTACTCTGACAATAGACGCGTTATGGTTTATAACAGTGATGGAACTCTAATTGAAGAAATCAAGATGAACGGAAAACCATGTTGTATGGCTATCCTTAGTCCTACCCGTGTTCTAGTGACTTTGCAAAATGAGGATCACTTGGAAATTTTGAATCTAGAAACAAGTGGTCCTGGATATACTGTAGAGATACTGAATCATGATACCGCAGCGATAGGTATTGCGTTATTAGGAGACAGAATTTTAACTCAGATTGATGATAATATAAACGAGTTTGATTTTCATGGAAATCTTAGAAGAACCACCTACTTAAGAGAAAATTGTTTGCACTTAGCTGTATATGAAAAACACATTTTATTGGCTCAGGACAATATGAGCAGTTTTATGTTATGCTTCAGCTTTAAAGGAGACTTTCAGTGGAAGTTTAGCAGTCCACATATCCGAACAATTGAAGGCATTACAACAGATACAGTGGGAAACATGTTTGTTTCCGGATTTAACTCTAATAACGTCGTTATAATATCGAAAGATCGGCAACAATCCCACATAATTCTTTCTGAAAAGGACGGCATAAGGAAACCTACAGGGTTGTTTTACATCCCTGGAAAGGAACAGCTCCTAGTGTGTTGTGCTCGCGAATCTGCAACTTTGTACCAAATCCAATGGCTGTAGAATACATTAATTCACTGTCACTCTGAAATTCTACAATGACAAAATATTATTCTACCTATTGGAAACATATACTTATATACAATAAAGAACTTGTGAAGTGTATGCATGTAGTATGAAATTTGCTTCTTAACTTGTAAAATAAATAGAATAAATAAATAAATAAATTGCTCTAGAGAATTGGTTAACCTTAAGTTTTTCAAAACTTGAATGGCTTTGTCAAATCTTCATAGATTTTCAATAAACTTACACAGAAGCTTCTTCGTGTTGTGATAAATCATTCAGGGTAAATTTTGAAAAAAATAACATTTCATTTTGACAGATAGTTGGAGTTTTTTTTGGCAGTACTTACAGTGTTCATTAACCCTAAGAATACAGTTCTAAAAGGCCACTTTTTTCTGCCATCACTTTGCGTTCTCGTCCGTCCAAAATAACAAAAATTCTACTCTGAAACCATTATGTTAATTTGGGTCGAACTTTGTTGTATAGGGGCTTATATGGTCCATATCTAAAATTGTGTCCGATGACCCTGACCACCGAGAAAGACAGTCATTAGGCTAAAGTAGAAAAAAGAGGGATGTGATTTTTAAAATTTTCTCTTCTCAAACTACAAACCCAATCTTATCTAAACTGGAAATAAATGATCCCTGTATGGCTTCTATCCTAAATTGCGGCCGATGACTTCGACCTCCAACAAAGATGGACGCCGGACTAAAAAGGGTGAGATAAAATTTAAGAAATCTCCTCTGAAACTACAAACTACAAAGTCAATCTTAGTAAAATTTTGCAAAAATGATGCTTAGGCGGTCCCTTTCCAAAATTATGACCGACGACTCCAACCTTGAACCAACAAAAATGCAAACTAAAAATACAATAAGAGGTGAATTTTAAAAAAAATTCTTCTATAAAATTGTTGAATCGTTTCACCATTTCTACATTTCTTAACGCAGACGTATTTGAAGACACCAGTCAGCTGGTTTCCGAATCTAATATTCCGGCTAGCTCACAACGCGTTGGGATACATGTAACGGCAATTTAAACGTATTGTTTTTATCCTGCAATTCTGAAAAGGTTGATAAATGGACGACTTTGTTTCTAAACTGTTGCATAGTTTCCAGATTTCTACATTTCTAAAGAACGTGGACGTATTTGAAGATACCAATCAGCTTTATATTCCGACTCGCTCATAATGCGTTGGGATAACAAGAGACAATGTTGTCCTAGTATACGAATATCACTTTGCTAAATTCGTCAATCGTATTTGTATAATAAAACACTTTATTGCAGGATAAAAACTAGTATCACAGCTGGATTGAAAAAAATATGCCAATATGTTGGTAAAAATTATCCTTATATATAATGGAATGACCTAATTATTGTACAGCCTTTACAAATAAAGTCTTAAAATAGTATTTAAAAATAATATATAATTAAACCTTTGCTACGAATGAACTTAAAGAACAGCATGGAAAAAAATTGAAAAGGTTTTTTTTTCAATGCTAGAGGCTGGAAAAAATGCAAAATGCTTGGCTTCCATTTTGACATCTAATTAATTTTTCAATTGATGAAACTGCGTCGTTGTTAAATCGTTCTGATATTTCTACAATATTTTATTGTTGTTCTAACACTGGGTTGCTTTGTTTTCTGGGAGCATTTTATAGCAATTTGAAATGTTTTATAAGCTTTGTTAAATATTGTTCGATGTTTTATTTGTTATATCAGTAAATAAACCAATGTTGAATAATATTGTGAATATTGTTGTGCTTTATGTCAATTTCAAGAAGTAATCACTTACTAGTAGCATTAGAACTAGACATAGAAAGTTCGAGATCCAAATATAATTAAAAAAGTACTCAAATCCAGACAAATCAAAACAGGAAGGCAAATCGACATTAAGGACAGTCTCTCAGTGGAAAATACGTTAAAACATTTTTTGATAAATTTCATGTCATACAAGTCTGAAATACACTTGGTTCTTCTAATATAGTTATCGACCCAGTTAATTCAATATACAAGTTTACCCATGTTGAATAAATTACATTCAGTCTTTATATAATGATATCATACATGTTTCAAATGATAACGTTAAAACTCTTTTACAAAATTGCAAGATGTTAGTCATTGGATATTGGGCATCTATCAACTTGAAGTAACACTAACTCTACAAAACAAAACTTGGTTCATGTGTACTTAGGTAAGTGACTCTTTCTCTACTATTGTCACCCGTCATGTTAATCTGAAGTCAATGCTTATGAAAAATATCAGGAGTTACGACTTTTATGTTTCCACAGGGCATACTTGGTTAAGTAGCTTTCTTGCCAGAAGAAACTCTCCTTCAGTAAAAAGTCTGATAGGAATTACAAGGTCTGATGTACCGTGTCAACGGAAAACTTTATTCGCCGTATGCGTTAGTGACTTAAATGTTGCCACCTTGCCGTAAAGATTGTCAGCATGTCATTACTGTCGATTCCTAGATGGTAGTCTTAATCTGAAGCAGATCACTTTTTTCTGTAGTATGCAATGAGAAAGTCTGCAATTAATAAATGTTCAATGGAAGAACGCAATCTGTATTGGGGAAGGTGAAACAAAAAAAATGTGTCAACTAGTTTTCTTGGTCTCTGTTTTCTGCAAAAGGCACTATATGAATTCGGGTTCATACGACTAAGAAATGAATTAAAAATCAGTGGCGCAACGATGGTTTTCATTGGAGTTCTAAAAGTCTGTTTAAATAGGCGTCAACCAATCATTACAAAAATGTTACCACATTAATATCAAGAATTGCGCTAGTGTGATCATTACAGTTTTTTTATTCGAGTCAGCATGGTAAATTAAAAAATAAAGTTTGTTCCTCCCTAGAATCTATTAAATATGGCTGTGCTTTTAATTTTGTAACAAAGCAAAGGTGAACTAAAGCTTCTTTTAGTTTTTAATGAAGAATAGTGGTGTAACGGTTAGAAAATAAAATGCTTTAATGCTAGATCAGTCTCTTTGAATACTAAGATAACTAATTTAACCCATATCATTCTATGCGCCTTTATCATTTCAAGCAAAAATGTTGTTATTTCGTCTTTGTGTGTGTCAATTGTTTGTTGATTGGTGGGTGGGGAAATTTGTTGGGATTGTTAAGAATTTTTACTATTAAGATTATACTGTTTCCTCCATTATTTATTCATTTAACGGATATTTCTAATACGGCAAAATTGAAATTTGAATTTGCATCTGAGACTCAAAGAATAAAGGATAATATAATCACGTTATAAAACATCAAAACATCAAAACGATTGACAGAAGGCAATATGCCATTTCCGTGATGCAGGGTATTAGTCAAACCGACACGTCAACTGGTAAAATATAAAACAGATGTAGTGATTTACGGTAAATAAAAAGTCTGACAGAAGTAAGGAACGACCTTCTAGGGATTTGAGCACACGCTTCTGTCATATCTGTGGCACCAGTGCCTCAACGGTGTCTAGTGCCCTTGACTGCATGACAATCTTGGCTGTATATTTTTCGTAAACGAACATGATGAATTTCCTTGTAAGAATGTCTAGAGACAGATGAGCAGATGAACATGCTATTTGTAAATTACAGACATATTCAGCGAAGTGTTGTCATGTATATCATTTATAATGTAGTATTTTCAAACCATACAGCGCCACTTTATATCAATTTAGACAAACATTGAAATATAACTCTCTTAGCGGACCTGTACAAGGTAAATATGAAATATAAATATATACATCTGAAAAATAACTCATAATGTTAGGTATAAATGTTTTACCAACAACAGTTACATATACAATACACGTACATTGCCGGAAAATATCAAATTTATTTGTACGAGCTTCAAAAACGGGTAATATGTCGCGAGGCTTCGCCGAGCGTTTTTACCCGTTTCGCAGCGAGTAGAAATGAATCAGATATTTTCCGGTCAATGCACATCACATGTATTGTTTTTATCTTGCAATTCGTAAAAAGTTGATAAATAGACGATTTTGTTTCTAAAACTGTTGAATTGTTTCCTCATTTCTACATTTCTTAAGAACAGACGTACTTGAAGATACCAGTCAGCTGGTTTCCCAATTCTAATATTGCGGCTCGCTCATAATGGGTTGGAATTCCAGGAGACAATATTATGGTACTATACGAAACTTTGCTATATTCGTCACTCGTATTTATGTAATAAAACACTTAATTGCAGGATAAAAACTAGTATCACAGCTGGATTGAAAAAATAAAATATGCCAATATGTTGGTTAAACTAGAAAAGTTATCCAAGAAAATTGATCATACATATTTAATAATTCAAGCAAAAATATTGTGATTTCGTCTTTGTGTATGTCAGTTGTTTGTTAGTTGCAGAGTGGGGAAGTTTTATGGGGGTGTTCAGAAGTTTTACTATTAAGACTATCCTGTTTCCTCCATTATTCTTCATTTATCGGATATTGCTCATACGGCAAAATTTTAAATAAGAAAGTGCTTCTGAGACTCAAAGAAAGATCACAGGATAATATTATCAAGTTAAAAAACATCAATACGTTTTTGTATTTAAAGTTTAGTACCAAAGCTCTGGTGACGAATTCTAATGAATTTAAAAAACATTGCAACAAGGAAATAAATAGTGAGGGTACTTTATCAAAATAAAACAAGATCTGTAATAAAGACTTGTGTTTTTATCTACTTTTTTCTCAGTTAAGTGCAATCGATAACGTACTACATGTGCTTACCTGATATATATTCAGTGAATTTATCTATATTGCAGTATTTGAAAGTTTTCATCTGCTGTGTGTGCGATGGGAAATGTGTGGATGCTGTTGCTCTTTATAGCTGGGGTTTCTTTATACGGTAAGTCATGATTATGTTTTGCTTAGGTCAAATGGTATCCACATAAATTTATTTACAGAAACGGATGGTTAAAAAAACCTGCTAGACTAGTAGTCATAATGGTTATCAGTGGTCAGTTTAGTGATGGTGATGCATGCATTGAAATACAAATCAACAAAACAATAAGAAAAGAGGAAATAAACAAACAAAAACAGAAAGGATTCCACAACCTTTTACAGGAATTATACCTCAATAATTTACGATATATTATTTAGAAGAAAAACAGGTATGAAGGTTTATAAAGAAAGAGACCAGACAGCATATGAACAACTGAAGCTTTCTAAACATAAGTACGAAAATATTGATTGAGTATCGTTGAGAAATTTCATAAATTGGAAAAAACAACAATGAATGTATGAAATGTAGAAAAAACAGTTCCTCAAATCAGACAAAAATGATAAAAGATTTCTTTGAAAAATCTTAAAATGTTTTAACAGTTACAAAAATCCTTAATAATATAAAGATTTAATATACTGCATCGAATTTTTATAAAGAACACGAGAAATATACTTCGCGATAAAAATGTAAAATTTATTTGGAATAAAATAGTTGAAAGAAAAGTACTTTGTTAAAATTATGTGCGGTGTTTTTACAAATTATGATAAATATTCATTTATATGTTAAACATTAACATATTCACTCTATAGAATTGTGACGGCAATTTTTACAAGTTTATTTGAAGAAATTATTAAATCTTGGATAAAGATTTGAATTGAACAAAAACAAAATGAGCAATTAATCTCTTAATTCTGTTTTTATCATTTTAAATGGTATGTGTTTAAGGGTATTTTTGAATCCAATCCTGTTATTGTAGACTATTTTCGTTTCATCCATTTCTTAAACAACGATTTTAAATGACATTTAAAATACATGACAGTATACAAATAACCTTATGCATTCTACTATAAAATGGAGTTTCTGTAAATGTTTACTGATATTATCTGTAGATCTAGAAAACAAACTTCGACAAGTAAGAATCTTGAAGAAAAAAATTAAAATATTTGAAAAGGAGATTGGTTTGATTGGCTATGAGACAGCCATTCAAAACGTGTAAATCAAAAACTTCTACAGGTTGCCCTAAGGACTTTAATAATGGACAGAGGTCCGTAGCCTGAATTACTCATGACCTGTCTTCGAAGTTTGCGACTAGCTCCTCACTAACTCGATGACAGGGGAAGACTCAAGACAGGGGAAAAGGGTGCATTTCAAAACGAAGCCGCTCCAAGATCTTTAGACGTCATGTTTAAGAACAGGATTTCAAAGTAATATGATGGATGTTAATTGTAACCTCATATTAAACTTGAACGGCCTAGAGACAAACAAACCTATGTCAAAGGAGGAACGAAGTGAGATCTGTTATTTTATAATTTGTAAATGTCATAAAATTCATCAAAAAATTCTTTATTTAACACCATAACAGATGAATATTTTAATTTTAAATATGTTTTAATAATTTTGCTTATATAGAACTCATTATTTATTGCGTGTACAAAAGGATGGCTAAGCTTTCGTTTAACTAGGGTAACGAAGGGACGCAACTCGACGAAACTTTTAACATACCATCACGAAAAGTATGATGAAATTCACAAGTATTTGTATCGGTCTTATGTTTATAGTGAAGCGGAGGATTTAATGGACCGATCTAATACACAGCCAGATTTGGTTTAATTTGAAAGAATAATGCTTCTGCTTTTTTTTTCCACCAGTCGTAAATTTTTCTTATGATCACGTTTCTTTTAAATCGCACGAGAACGCGACGTCCCTGAATGCAGGGAAAACAAAGAGATGTTTGATGTGGGATATCGTTTTTATAAATGTAAAAACTGCTAATAATAGGCTATATCCAGGTTCGTTTCGCCATTCGGTTTTTTTAATATCAATCTACCGATGAAGTCACGTGACTATGGATAAACATTTCTTAGTAGCTGCCTTCAAACAATCGTTCGTGTGAAATGGTAGACAAATATTGCACGTGGGGAAAATGCGACAGCGATAATCGTTAAGCGATAGTCCTCAAATTATAAGACGTGTTTTTTTCTGAAATTACCGAGCAAATTTTTAGATTTTAGAGGTGTAAAATGTGGGTCAGGGACTTAGTTTTTTTATCAGAACGCTGGGCCGGTGTAATTGTATTTTTCAATATTCATATGAATGCTTGGCCGGTGTATTATAATTCTGGACATGAAAATTTTTAACATATTCCAACAGCTGAGTACCAAGTTTTTATACAATTGTTCACTAGCTGGGGATGAACATTTTTCAAAACATTCAAGAATAAATAAATAAAAAACACACAGACCACATAGTACTGTGTTTTTGTTCACAGGTAAAATGTAATGGTATGCTGTTCTTTATTCATGTAGATCATCTTGTATGCCGCCTTTCAAGATTATTAGTAAATGTGTAGAATTTATCGCCACATAGGACTAAGACCGATATTTCTTGTTGTATTGCTTTTTTGGGACACCACTTTTTTACTGATACTATCCACAGGACACATATTTTTCCAAACAAATCTGTTTAACTAATGTTTAAAAGTTATCAGCATTTAAACAAACTAGTATAACAATAATGTGTAGTATCAGCTTTGAAAAAAATGTCCAGCTTTTTCATGAATTTCATTGAAATCCATAAAAACTTGGCTTAAGTCTTCAGCAAATATGTATTTAGCATAAGTACTATTGATGTATGAGATAATAAAAAAGAAATGTTTAGCATAAAAAGTACAATTAATATCTGTGATTTAACAGAAAAAATGATTTAGTTAATAAATATGGCTATGGAAGTGTTGACTGAAATACCGATATTTTTTAACTGTTCAGTCAAATCATCTGATTTTTCATTTTTTTTAAATACAATAAAACTTGGCAAGCAGTAAGAAAAAACATTTATTGAGAATAGAGACTAATTATTATTGATATCTGAGCAAACTTGGCAAGAAGTAAGGACAATATATTTTTAGGATAAATATTAATCATTAAATATTAAATTAAATATTTCATTATGATTGATATTTGAGAAAGAACAAAACTATGGTTTCAATTATTAAATATTGATTTGCAAGTGTTGAATTATATAGTGAGAAGAAAATTATAGATAGAATTTTAATTTATAATTGGGTATTTCAGGAAGGTCATGCATCTTGGTTCCAAACTGATAATTCAATTTTCTTATTATATTTTTTTTATTTTATGATTTTGATCAATAATTTTTATTTTTATGAAAAGAGGTAATATATATTTATTTTAATATATAATCTAATAACAGGACATCAACATTTTTACTACCAAGTTGACATAGGATATTTATTTTTCAGTAAGATAACCATAGGTTTTAGGCAATACACAATTACCATACCTTAGATTTGAAAGGAGTAAGGTCATTAATGTTCCCAAATTTAATTTGGCACAAAAAGGCTATAATGTCTTTTAATTTTATAAAATGAACTATTTTATGTCACATGTTTATATGAATGATTCTTAAAATCTAATTGTTAAAATAATACTATGGCAAATGTGGAATCAAATATTGAAATTTAATGGACCAACCATATACCCTTAATGATGGGTGTGTCGCAGATTCTCAGACAGAAAATGTTTTCGTGTGCTTGGCGAATTTACACATTATAGGTGGAAACTGACTTCAGAATATCTTTTTTTTCACAAAATCAGTGTCCAGTATCAACTTCTTGTTTTATGTATATTTGCAATATTTCACTTCATGGAATAAAAGAGAAAATTTTTGTCACAAAAAATGTCAGTTCTCACTGCATGGATTAATTCGAAAATTGCTAAGACTCATGTACAGTGGAATATATACTATAAATGTCTGTCATGATTAATTTTAAAATTTGCAACTTTTTCAAACAGCTCTTGTGTAACACTGTTTCATTTTAGAGATTGAATTTGTGAAAAAAGATTATCAAACATTACAGAAACAAAATTAAAACCCAGTTTGGTGTACATGTAAATAACTTTTGACAACGTCACACTTTTTTACTTCACAAACCCATCTGACAGTAGTAGTCGCTGTCTGGATGAAGTTTACATGTTCCATTTTTAAGATAAAAAATTATCTTTATAGCAGCTTCTTTTGGGTGTCTATTCCGTAAAGAAAATAGACTTTTTATTGCAATCAACTTCGTTTGGTTGGGTGACTTTTAATGAGACTTTTTGAAATATTTAAATTAGTTTTGTCTAAGTAATTGTTAAATTTATAAATTGAAGTAATATTAATATATTTTGGTTGATATATTTGTTTTATTAAAATACTTCTACATGTAAATGTTCGAATGCCCGCTCGGACATAAATGATAATGTTTAATAGTCGTCTAAAATTAGTTCAATTTTCGGCAAACTAAAATCGAAATTTGTCTATTTGACAATTTGTGTAACATGTCAGGAAATAAAACAAGAAATCAGGATAGACTTGATTGAATGAAAAGTAGATTTTGATTTTGATAATTACTAGAAAAATTATGTTATATTTGATACATACGTACAATATACCTATGATCTTTGCTGGTTGAGCGAGGATGTTAAACTTTACAATGATTACCAATTCATTACACTTGTGTTTAATGGTAGTTCTTTCTGTTTGGGCTTAGGTCTAAAACAGTTAGCTTAGAGTCCAGTAAGAAGGCAACAACTGATGCATGTAATGTACATGTGTGGACATGAGAAAAACGATCTTAAACGATAAAAACTCTACATCGCTTTTCATTTTCAACCAGAGTGTACATCACCTTAAAGGCAGTTTTTAATTAAAATAGCTTCATCCTTAACAGTGAGAAGAATCAAATTTTATAGCATGCATATACCTTGTGGTTAACTGAAAATTCCCTTGTGTATGACGATTTTTATGTACTTGCCGTCCATATTTATTTTCTTATTTTTCTACTAAAAACAAAAAAGTGTATACGTATCTGATGTGTTGTGCGCATTCTTTTAGAATTAAAAAAATACAGCGCTGCTCATTCTCGATACAATGTTTCTGACACTATATCCTTTAAAGCTGGTAATGAATGTGTGACTGTCCCCCTTTGTTGACCTGTAAAGTCCTCTTTTATATAAACATGTAAATGCCAATGTATTGTTCCATATGAACCCTCTTTAGTATTTGAGTCCGGCCGAAACATGTTGCTGAAAACGTTTTATATATAATTTACCTTCACCTCCGGATTAATCTTCTCATTGGTGTAAATTGGAATTGGAATAAAGCTCCCGTTATGTAAGAAACTCAATCAACTTAATCTATGCTCGAAAATATTAATTTTGATAACATGTATTAAATTGGGATTTCAACAAGCTACATATACATATATACACAACCTGTCCCATATGTAAATACAACCTACAATGTATCTCACTCATGATTTATGGGCTTAAATGTGTACAAACCAAGACTATGTGTCGTGCCATACTCCAAAACGACCCCCATCAAAATGTTCATGGATGGCTATAAAGATCATAATATTACCATAACCATTAAAGCGCTGTAGCATGATGTGTTCCGACTTTTCCGTACAGTTGACTTGCAAAGAGAAGTTTTGGTGTATACATAGGTATGTAATTAGCCGAATGCATTATGTGTGATGTACATGTTAAAGTTATACCAATATTTGTATCTGCGTTTGCCATCTTTTTTAACAAAAAGGAGGTGGACTAAGGCTCTTAATTTTTCTTTTGAGTCTTGAATGTGGAATAGTACTATACAGAGTGGAAAATGTTTTGATGATATTGCAGGAGAAAATGGACCTTGATTTGAGGCACCCTAACAGATCTTAAGAATTTTTCAGAATCCTCACTTGATTTACACCACCTCTAGAATGGCTTGTTTCACAGTAACTCTGGAGCCCGTTTTTTTCTGCTAATAGAATAAAAGTCAGTAACTTGGAAAGGTGTTTCGTGGAGCATTTGGCAGACCCTACAACCTAACGTTGCCTGTAAGGACACTTATGAAGCTTTGGAATCCAAAAAAGTTAAGGAAGATCGAATTATTCCTTTTTAGATTAAATTCCAAAAGAGGACAAAACTGTCTTATGATTGTCAAGGGCTTCTTCTTTCAATTAGTAAGTGTCGTTGGGGTATATGTTGGGTTACCAAGTGAACTGTCAATACCTAATTCCTTAATCAGGCAGTCTATGTATTGTGATTTACAAACAATAGAAATGTTGTTAGAGGCTTTATCGGCGGGAACGACAACATATTTTTCAGGTAAATCAGATTAATGTTATACAGATTCTATTCGACAAGGGAGGATCCTACGGAGGACACAAGGGATGTTCCTTTTCTTAAATTTTGTTAACAAACAACCTTCAAAGACTTTGACAAATTTTTGTCCGTTGACCGCTTTTTTATTGAACAGTACAACCCCTAGGGAAAAACAGATTCGTCGTCGTTTTATACCAGAAATAAAGATTAGATAAATGAATAAATAAAGACATGTAACGAATTAGAGAAAAAATAAAAATATACCAAACTTGCCTCATTTGCTTTTACAGCACCGTTCTGTCATTAGCGCAATCTCATTAGCACGACAAAAAATATTCCAAAGATAAAAAGCTCTATTGAATACATGTTGTAAAAACATAAAAAGTTGAATAAAGGAATGATTAAAAACATGCCCGCCAAACATTACAAAAATGTTGTCAACCAGGAAATCTAGCATTCCACAAATGTCATATTCAGAGTACTTTTTTTTAATCAGTGTGGTTAATAACAAAATAAGGATTGTCCCTCCCTAGAACCAAATATTTGTATCTGCCTTTGTCATCTTTTTTTAAACAAAAGAGAGGTGGACTAAGGCTTAAGTGAAAATTAAGACGCTGGAAAACTCCAGCTTATATTTCTTTGATCCATCTAATTTTCAAATTTGCTGTAAAATAGAAATGTTAAAAAATCTAAATTTTCCATTCTGAGGTTGATGCTACGGTGTTACTGCGTTAGTCTTCTTCTTTGAGCGTTTCGTTGCTTCAAATGAACAGCTTGATATAAAAGACACACAACAGATCCGTAATATAGCTTAAAATAAAATGGCAACACATTGATTCAACGGAAATTTCCCTCGATCTTTAAGAAGGATACGAAAATCACACTTTGATTATATACTTAGCTAAAAAAATAACAAGTGTTGCAACCCATGACACAATCATATGTTTAAACCTAGTAATAAACAGATTATTAAACTTATGAAGGGACACATGTAAGTGTACAGCAATATGCATAAGTAATTTTTTCAAAACTTGTTCAGCATCGATTTATGATAACGTCATTTGAAATTTCCCATATTTTTAAAATTAATACTAAAGAATATAAATGAGGGGGGCAAATTTTTAACATTATATCCATTTAAGCCTTCATTTTGCAAGAAATAGCAAAGTTGATTCTAAACGACAAAAGACATAGGCTTTGAAAGTGGGATGGGGTAGGAAACCGTTTTCAAGATACTGGACTGTGCTTTTGTTCTTCGGAATGAAATGGATTGGTGTTTTACCCATTTAAATCCTCCAGTTGGTGAAAAATGTATTAAGTTTGACATTTTAATTAGTAAGTGGCATGTAATTTAGAGATTTGGCCTTCGAAGATAAAAGGGGTTTCTTGACAGTCTGCCTTCTAGGGCCTATTTCGACAACAAGTTGCAAAATAATGGCTTATTACATTTATTTTTCAAAAGATTCGGTGAGTAGCTTAACAAGTTATCCTTCCCTAGAGCCATATAATGTTTCCTCAATATTTTTAAACGTTAACCATTATCATGTCATTCAATGGGTTGTTTAAAAAAAGACAATACAACACCGTTTTTTAAATGGATATCACGAGATATTCTTAGAAAGCTTCTTTAAATGATCAAATTTTAATATTTGCAAAATAATGGATTTGACAAATGTTTAAAAACTTTTAGTAGGATATTTGAGCATTAATCTTAATACAAGAACATTACTGTCCTGCTATTAGTCAAATATACCCTTTAATTTTATCAAAATGACGAAAAGAATACAAGAAAAAGTAATAAATTATTAAAAGACGATTATTGAACAGCATTTTCACAACAACTTATCATTGTGTCACAAAAATCTAAAATTTGGGCCAAATATGGGGCTTAACGTACCTACTCCTTTCATTCCTTTCTCCTTTTGATAGGGGAAATTTCCTATTGTAACAGCGTGTTAACTTTTCGTAATGCACTATATTTAGGTTCTATAGTGTTTGTTTTATTTAAAACCATAATTTTTTTAGGTTAAAACGTCCGAAGAGTTTATGCAGATTAAAACACCAATAAGGCAAATATGAGATTAAAGTTGGAAAATCTGAACTGCTAAAATATCCCGTTTTACAGAACATTTTAGCATAAGATAGACCAAACTTATATCAGATTGATTTCACATACTTGTAAAATTAAATTTATTGAATTATTAAACTGAAATTTTCCAAATCAAAAACCAAAAAATCATTATAGTCAGGAGAACGTTAAATATAAGGCCATGGCACAAATAATTTCTCTTTATGAAAATAAAAAAGATATGGCGTAAATGTCGGACTGAACTCCAAACACGCGATAAACAGAGGGAATTTAAAAATCTAGTGGTCTCCACAAGGCCTTCATCCATGGTGTAATACCTCTTCTTGTAAAAAGCTCTAAAACGCCCAAAACAAAAAATCGTGTAGGCGTAATATAATAATGCTCATATCTAAAAATTAACAAAAAAAAACTTACATCTAACAAAACATTTAACAGAAGGACAAAACTTTTCCCGACTTGGGAGAGGCACATCAGACATGTGGTGGGGTTAAACTAGTTGAATAATTATCCAACGCATCCCCCAACGAGTGGTCAAGAGAAACAAATAAAGGCAGTAACTGACGGACTAAACAAATCAAAGAGAAAGTCGCCCAACTAGACTAGAGAGTACTTTAATTACAACAAATATACCAATTAAAAAATACATGCAGAAAAAAGATACATCTCGAATGAATGCTCGCAGTTTCTGACAGTAATCTGAAGGTGCGGTTTCTGATCTAAAAACATCAAGACTCTAAAGACGAGATGTTATCTAACACAGTATGTTTGATGATTAAATACTGTGTTGTCAATAAACGTGAATTAAGACAAGATGGATGCAATGCCAGATTTATTAAATATTTGTGTAAGAATTTGATTAATTTATTAATATGTACCAACAAAAAACAGCATTAATTTCTTTACTAGAACGTCGAACTTGTACCCCTAGTAGATAAGTTTGTTTAACGAAACAGTGTGATTTAGGGGATCATTTTAAAATTTGTTAGCTTTATATGCAATCATTCCATAGAACGTTAAATGTGCTATCGCTTGTCGTTGCAAAGTTGTAAATTTGCAGCCGTGCTTGTGTGTTAAAACTTCGTAACTTTTATACAATTCTGTTAAAGTCTTAAGAGGCTTGTGATATCTGTATCCCAGCTCCAAAAGTTTACCAGCAAGATGAAGGTTGCGATCATTAAAGTAAGAAACTTGGGTTTGGTTTGTGACTGGATCCTTGACCCGATTGCTGAGCTTAAAAGGAATTCGAAGATACCAAAGGGGCAGACAGTCATATATCTGGCTATCCCTCCAGGACCAGGCCCAGATCCTTCACCACATCAATTTGTAGAAGATGTATCACTTGTAAAAGGCATGACCATCAATCTTTCACATCATATTTAAAACGCTAAGGCTTGCTGTACTCTGAATGTACTAAATTGTCAAAAATCAAATCATCTTTTGTATTTTTTACAAGAATCCATGAAAAATAAGGCTTTTTGTTTTCCTCATAAATATTCAAAAAACTTTACATGGTAAAAGAATCTGGATACTGATATTTATTGAGGCTTTGCGGGATTTTACTAAACTTTAATAAATACAAGTTAACCATTGTTGATAAAATGTGTTATTTCTGTTCTGGTTTTGTTGGATAAATGATGAATCGAGGTTAATAAATCAGCATTCGAAATCATTATAAGAAATATTCAACTTATTGAACTTAAAAGAAACCGACACAATCCATTTTATTTCATTATGCATTTGACAGGTGATTGAATATTTAATAAATGGAAAATCATTTTAATTAGAAAATGTACTGTAAAAGACGGAAACGTTATTCTGAACATAACTGAAGATCTAGTTACTACATGTATTTTTTGCAATTATGTCATGAAAAATTTGCGATTTTTGTTAGAAAAAAAGGCGACTGCACTTTGATTTTTTCCAGATGATGATTTAAGTGAAAAGTGATTTGTACTTGAAAGATGTAACGTAAATCTACCGTTTGCTGGGTATTTAGGTACAAAAACGTCATTGCTTTGCTGATGGCTTTGTGGAGACATTTAGATTTGTAAATTTCCTCTGTTTTTTTTTTGTGGTTAGAGTGCAGTCTCTGACATTTATCCTCTATCTTTTCTTTTTCATATTAACAGTCCATGTAAGAAAATGTCGTCCTGTTTAAATTAAATGCCTTGTTTGTAACAAATGTATGATTTGTACATTCGATGCCTCATTTACCAACCAAATTTTACAGATCATTTGATTAGCTTTAAAATAATGGCGCGATTATGACACATCCGACTGAATGGTCAAGAACTTGCGCGGTTCCTTGGTAACAAGATCCCGTTGGTCTGATCTCCAGTCAGGTCAAACTTTAAACATTGAAATATGCAGCCTCTTGTTCATTTTTTTGTAATGAGGGCAAAGATTTGTTAGATGGTGCTCAAACGAACGTGTCAGACCTTCCCGTTCCTATCTGTGCAAGCCCGTGGAAAATCCGACCCAGAATATAAAAAAGCAGGGTTCATTTGTTTATACAATTTTTTTGTCACTTGACACTTAGCAACACAAAACATATCAAATAATCAATCGATTAATTTATTGCACATTTTAATAAGGATAACGGTAAATACAAATCCTACTTGCCAACTATTGTCTAATAGGAACGATACAGACTTTCACGTAGAGCTACAATATTGTTGTTGGTTCGTCACCTACTTAAAATATCGAATACGTAATCAGAACTGACATCGTTGTCGCATTGATATAACTTGCAATTCAAACTTGTTGAACTTAAACCAAGATCAATCAATCCATATTGTATCTTAATTGCAAGACTACAATAGGCTTGTTATTAAATAGAAAAAAAAATATTTCATAGAATACTGAACTGATTATAGTGAAACTTGTAATTAAAAACACGCAATAAATAACATTTACATCATTGACATTAAAAAGATGGGGACAACCTATCTACTCTCAATTAATACATATCCCGATGTTCATTATATTACCTTTAAAATGTGTAAATATTTTAACATTTCTCCAAAGTCGATGACACAGCATAATAACTCCAAAATGTGTTTCCGTATAAGAATATTTCAACCGACTAACAGTTTAAACTGATTGATATAAGCAAATTTCCAACCTAAGTTGTAAATGTTCGACGTCATTACAATTTAGAGAAATGTCCTACCCTATTGGGTTTTTATGTATATTTTGAAGTCCTTTTCGTACTTGTATACTTTTTACATCAGAGTGTACATCAATATCGATGATGTTTTTACGTCAACTTTTGGAATTCCGATCATGGAAGTAATTTATATACGAAAAGATAAGAAAACTGCAAAGAAAAAAATATGATATTAATAAAAATAAACTAAGTTTAGTGACCTTACATGTATAAATTTTAACAACTATTATTCGTGAGAGTGTGTAAAGAAAAACTAGTATATTTACACAAAGGAGGAGTTATGCTAAGGGTGTAATTTAGCCCCAAAATTATATTTTAAATACGGTTACTGAAACAACTTGATTTGAATACTTAAATGAATTGTTCATCATAATATAATACTATTTTCCATAAGATTTTATCAATTGTAAAAAGTAAGTGCATGTACTGGATTTTGTCAAATATTGAATTCTTTAGCAATTTCAAGAAAAACGACCACGTTTTAGCAAGTTTTGGGTTCTGTAATAGAGCACAGCTGTGTCCAGTGCTTATATCTATATATGTAATGTATTTTTACATTATACACAAAATATAGAAATATCATGACTGAACACAGATTTGCTGTATAATTTCTGTACAGAAAACTGTTGACAAATGTCAGTTTTTGCACTCAATAAAAAAAACTAGAATAACTAGATTGGGTTGTTATCTCACAGTGAGGGACACTTCAGAGTCGAATCGAAGATATTATTTTATCATGACATGTTTATTACTTAATTTTACTTCACTTTTAACACATTGAAACTTTGGTAAAATTTTTGGGCAAAAATGTCCTTATCGTACTTTGTCTTTTATAATGTTTTAAAATTATTTTATTTGTTCCATCCATTGTTTTTTTTTCAGAATTCAGTATTTTGCGTTTTTTTGTTTTATTCCGCCTATATCTCGCAACATGTGATTAGTTTGAATAGCGAATCAATTATCATATTTTGAAACCAAACTTTGTTAAACTCAGATAATATCATCCTTTCCAGTCGGGTTTACTAGAAAGTAGTAAAACTACGTCCTGGGTTACAAACATCAGACGACAAATTGGTCGCTTTGTTTTTTTATATGACAGCGAAAAATTGCTTCCGTCTCTGATAATTATTTTAACTATGCTTTTAGGAATACAAGGATTTTTTCAAGTTGAACCGGACGCATATGTTGACATTGTCTTTGGTGAAAATATCACTCTTATCTTCAGTCAATCAGACAGGCCTGCCATGTGGAAAAAGGATGGCTTTGCAATGGCTGGTTGTGGGAAACCACATAGGTGGAAATCCGAAACAATAGGATCATCATCAAAATTAACAATTTGGAACAGTGAAATGTGTGACTTAGGAAATTATGAATGCTGTAATTCTCTTGATAATACTCTTTGTAAAAGGTTTATTGTTGCAGGTGAGTTTGCATGTTTCTTAATATTGTTCTTGAATAGGTATTTGGTTTGTCAGCAATCATATTCAACTTAAATTACTATAATAATTTTAAATGATTACAGGTTGTAATAAAACCATATCAAAAACAATGTTTCTGTTTAAAATAGATGGCAAAATTACATTATATTAAAATAAAACTGTGGCAAAAAAGTAAAAGATTCCGCACCAAATGTATTAAGCAAATATCAAAAGTAAAACTCTACAGTTTCAACAAGGTTTAGTTTCTAAAGTAGTAGGTATGTTAAACCCATTTATGACCCAAATAGTAGATTTAATGACACAACAATAAGCTGATGTGAAAATGCTTTAATTAAACGTCTTTTAATAAACCATTATTTAATTGTTATTTGATAAACTCACATAATTTTCATGATTTTGACAAAAAATACTGACTTTATGAGGCGTTTTGTAAAAAATAGATATGTCCGCACAAAAAAATCATCAATTTAATCAAACATTTGTACTTGATAGACATTAATTTGTGCAAAGTTTGGTTGTGATGTTTTTGTGCGACCTGTATAAAATTCGAAAAAATTCCAAATTTCGTGTCAAACCAAGTAATTTTGGAGTATTTTCATAATTAAAGTAATTTCTATGTGCCTTGTTACCGTTGTGCAAACAATTAAACTAAAGAACTTTTGGATTTTCTTTTAATATGCATTTTTCAAAACAAACGATATAGAATAATAGATATAGAACACTTTTTATTTTTCAGCCAAATGTCTGGACCAAAAGCGCGGCTTAACAACCCTTGTTATTCCCTCGCTGAAAAATAAGTGTAAATAATAAAGAATTGGAGTATCACCCATATGTTTATAAATATGAATATGAAAGTGAAAAAAATGACACATCTAATTTCAACCTGTCCTTATTATGGACAGGTGCATGCAACCTGAGCTGGGTTTAAACAATTTTTTTTTATTTTGGGATAAAGATGTCTAAACTTTATCTTGTGTTAACATAAATACACAGTAGTTTATATAATTTTATCATAGTCTAAACAAAAGGATAAAATTTAAGCCACAAACGCAGTCATCAATACATTAAAATAAATCATAAAACAAAAATTAAGCCAGGATGCAATCAAGATAAATCCTGGCACAGTTGAGAAATCATTGAAGTTTATTGAAAAATAAAGATGTAAACCTGTGTCATAACTTGTACATGTTGTAAAGATAAACTTACAAATAGCCGACATAGGTCAGATGCATATCACCTAGGGCAGTGTTACACTTGTTTGTTGGATCTACGCCATCCCCTTTTCCCCGTGATCAAAAATGAAAAGAAAAATTTAAAAAACGCTCATTTAAGACACAATGTTAAAATCCTACCAGGCAGTGAACTATTTACTCAGAAAATTTGCCGAATAGTAAAAATTAAAAAAAAATCGAAAGCAAGTAAATGACAGCAACTTTGAAATAGTTCTTGCAGTTTACTGACTACGAGTTCAATAAGCTTTACCGGATGACCAAGTCATGAGACCTATTACATGTAATATCACGAGAGTTAATCTGTTAATATTTTGTCATGAATCCTAAAAAATCGTGATTAAATAACAGGATTAAACCAATACCGAATCAATATTTATAAAGAGTCTCAGGAAGAAATGCAAATACACATTACAGACAGGCATCATTTGTTAAGCTTACCTTCACCTATGTGGAAAACAGGATGATGTTAAAGTTTATATCTTCTCAGTATTTTTATTTTCAAATGCAAATTAAACGGAAATGTTAATCTTTAGAGGGTTTTATGATTGAAATACCTTTATTTATGTAACAAATACAAAAATAGATGTACTGTCTGAAGTGTGATTTGCAGTTACTTGATGAAACATTTTTCACAAAGGAAAACCCCAGGTTTTACATGACTTCAGCATAATTTTTAAAGGGCTTTATGATATTTCAATGAACGCCAATGGCAATATTTGAATCCACATCTGTGATATAAAAGTAATTTAGGTTTACATATAAATTTCCTATTTTATTCGCCTTTACATGGAGACCTCTAGATCTGTAAATCCCCTCTGTTTTTTTCATAGTTGGAGTGCATTCTCTCTGACATTTACCCCATATAATTTTATTTTCGTGCATATGTATAGAACAGAAACTGTTTAATTCAACATCATTATTGCCAAGATTTCTTTTATTTTTATCACTTGATGAAGATTATTTGCTAAAGATTCCAGAAAATATTCATTGTCATTGTTAATGACATCAGTGCCTCTACAAAATGTCGATTATTTAAATCAGAAAAATGAATTATATTATTCAAGCTTAAGGGTACACTTTTATAATAATCCTTTGTTTTGTAGTTCAACTACTCCAATTCTGCTGTTCAAACTTAAGGGTACACCTTAAATTTCATTCTTTTGATTTTTAGTCCTACTATTCCGAGGAGCCAGTGGAGCTCTTGGAGGAAGCAACTTCTACAGTATTTGGGCAGCACAGAGTGTAGTAAACGTAGACATACCAGCAGCTCGTTCAGTTGGTTCAGGATCAGGCTTACACTTCAAGTCAGAACTTGTAGAACGGTGGACCGACTTCGATGTCGAAGAAGTATGTCTGCAATAATATAGGTCGTTGCAAGTATATAAATTGCAAGATAAACAGTTTTTCATTTTCACATTTCATTGATATCATTATATTTTTGTATATTGTAAAACATGGTGAAAAAAATGCTTTGAAGTTTTTATAAGAATACAAATCTGTTGTAAATTTCTTAGTTAAGTGTAGAATACCCATCTCAGAGATCAAAAGTGCATAGTCCAAAGAGACAATACAAAGGCGAAAAAACTAAAAGATAAAACGAAACAAATAAGGCTTACAATTAACGAACTCCTTTACAAACCATTTTTAAGTTACACTAATTCGCGAGATGATCATTGAAATAGAAGTTGACAAAGATAACGGTCTAAACATTGTTGCTGTAGGTGAGATTAAGGGTATATAAAAATGGAGTCGAGAAGGCATACTTTGTATTTGACTGATTGAATTCAGACAAATTATCATGGTTTGCTAGAGAACGTTTATTGTACAGCTCATATGTTGACGTTATAGGGTGCAGCTGTAATTATTTTTCGGCCCAAGGGTAAGTACAGATTTATTTCAATCATAAGTCGTATATCCGGTCATAAGGTGTTCGGACAAAAATAAATAACTTTATTAAAGTCCTGGATAAATGGGATCAATAAGACGTATTCAGACATCATTTAATCGGAAAAATCCATTCCAGAATTGTTTAGTTTTCAGTGTTGTTTTGTTTGTTCTTTGTTTGCCACTACTGGAGCAGGAGTTACTTACCCTTCCGGAGATCCTGAACTCGCCCTGGCTTATTTAGGATTCGTGTTACTCCAGCTTTAGTTTTCAGTTGAAAATTGTGTGCTCCATGTTTGTCTTTCGTTTCATTTTGTTGGCCATGGTCTTGTCTGTACTCCGACCTAACGATTTCTGTCTGCCTCTTTGGTATCTTTGAATTCCTTTTTTATGCATATGGTACAGTCCTTATATTCAGAAAGTTTTTTCTTAGAAGAGTTCATAAAAAAAACAAGACTTGGCATGATTGTCAATTAGACAGCCGTCCAATAAATGATAGTCGAATTTAAACTTCTACTGGTCTAACTAAGCCTTCAATAATGAATCAATAAAATAACGGAAGCTGCAACAGGTCCCTTAATACAAAATATGAAAATGTTCATAAAACATGATAATCGACATAATCTATTGAAAAATGGTGAACAAATAACAATTCATGACTATTGAACTATTTTTTTTTTTGTTTAAATTTATCAAAATTGAAAAAAGTTAGTTACGCCATTCGAATTATGGTTAAAGGGAATTGTATTATTCTCGAATAATGATACAGGAAAAGCAAATAGAAATGATTTGATCATCTCCCTTAATCAGAGCTGTAACTGATATATATTAAACTGACAAATAATACTCTATATAACGTTTGCCTAACCGGTGTCATTCATTCATTCGCAGTAAAAAAATTCAAATTGAAACTTGTGGCTTGAATTTGTGTATTTTAAGTTGATTATTGTATCGTTCCAAAGCCCGGCAGAATCTAACAGAATCCTTTATTCAAAAATTGTACGATGTTGGTTAATATTTTCCCCAAAATAACACCATTTAACAACAGATTCGAATTTGTGTTAACATTAGGTACCACATTATACTCATTGGGCAATGTAATATTTCTACGAATTGCAAACAAATATCAAATATACTGGACAATAATGCATCTTCTGCTTTCCTGTCAGTAGTAACATGTTTTTTAACACTTCAAAAATGGTTTCCATAGCTTCTAACACAATATTTTCATCTTCGACGTTTTCCCTTCACTCTTGCGTTGAATATTTCATTTTGATCTGAATGTAAATAGAAATTCATAAAATTTGACTGCTCTTCCTTTTTTGATATAGATCGCACAACAACATCACATCCAAACTTTGCAAAATTAAAGGTCTATCAATCACAAATGTTTTTTACAGAAAATATTACATTCTTGTTAAATTGTCCAACGTGCCCTGTTGTTTTGTCAAAATCATGAAATAATAGTACGAGTTGGAGTAATATGAACATACTGCTCTTGGATGAAGGTGTTTGGGTAAATTAACACACGAGGGAAAAAATTATCATCCGAGACAACGTCGAGGGTGATATTTTTTCATCGAGTGTGTTAATCACCCTAACATCTTCATCCAAGGGCAGTATGTTTTTTATTATATTGAAAGATCATGCCAAATACCTGTGATAATTATTAAATTATTAGTAATATTAAGTCATACGATAACTGAAAAAAGTTAACCATTTTCATAACAATGTCATCTGCTCGTTGACGGAAATAAGAAGAAAAATAAGAATCTCGGTCGGAGCAGGTTATGATATTTCCGTATCGGCTATCTTCGGGTCAAGGTGAGTGATAATATTTAGGCTTTCGGCAATGTTCGGATCTACTAGGCTGATAATTTCAAACTTCGTGTTAAGTGATGTGATAATTTAAGCATCTCGATAATGTTCGGGTAAAATAGGCTGATAATTTCAAACCTCGGATTAAGAAGACGGATAATTTTAGACATTGTCACATGTTGCTAAAGAAGAGGTTGAAGATTGGGATCAGTTGGTCCGGAAAGATACGCATCCCTTTCTTGCTCGCGAGATACTTCGTGGAATATTTAACGTCAAAATCAGTATCAAAGCGGGAGGTCAACAAATAAGGAATAATGTTAATTCGAGTTAAATGGGGAAGGATACTAACGAACTCTCGGTAAACATGGAGTAGGATCAGGTGGTCAGGAAGGGTAAGCATCACCAGTTTTTCGCCTTCGGATCATGTCTGGCTGGTATATATTCCATATTTATTTTGAATAGTACCAATTCATCTGGATTGTTAAGTGAGACTTTAAAATATCTTTTGTTATAACTCAAATTTGCTTTGTATTTTGTCTAATTGAATGAGCTTTATCGATGACACGGAACCTCAATTGTACAGCCTTTCACGATAAAAATTTAGTTTAAGCATTTTTATCGCGGGTTCCGTTAAGAGAAATGCCATGTATTTTTTCTATAAATTACAGCACATTTTTTTTTCTATATTTGTAAACATTAATGTCTAAGGAGAATAATGTAATAAAGTCAATAGTTAATAATTTGTTCAATTAAAATGCAAACAAACAATCATAATAGGAAGATACGACAATGAGTTAATGCCAATGTCAGACTTCAAAATTCAAACTTACGACCTGAAGTTGTAGTATAAAGTTTGCAATAAATCACTCAAGCAAAGTCTGTTTTGATTTAACCAATATTTCAGTAATGGTTTGATGATCAATGACTTTCGCCCCCTTTGGTATCTTCGAATTCCTTTTTCGATAATCCCGAATAAGAAACATAATTTTCACCAAATGTTCAGTTTTACTGATAACAATTAAACCTAAATGCTGTACATTTGGCAAGGTGATAAGACTGAACATATTACTCAGATCTCATTAAGCCTGAAAGAACGAGATGTGATTCGGATGAAGAATTCAGTATCTCAAATTCTTACGCTTTTCATGCCTTTCGACCGTTTTTTGAAGTGTTTATTGAACCGCGTACAATGATTATGAAGTGCAATTTAGAAAGCCTCCATTGACAAAGTCACTTTTCAGCTGGGGTTTTCAGACAATATTCAAACGGCAGAATTATCCATTAAAACTAGCGAAACAAAATACGACATTGTAAAAACATTGATAATCGTATTTCTACGGTCTAGATATTTCAAAAATCGAACTTTACACCAAGGCTCAAATGGGTAAATACGTTAAGCCAAATATTTAGCCTATAGTTTAGATGGGCTTCGTTAATGCTGTTAAAAAATCGTCTTTTAATAATTATAACTTTAACCTCTGCTGGTAGATCATCCCCTGTCCTTTGCGCAACCGCCGTCGTGAAATCTTTTAACTGTAATCCGGAATAACGTCGATATAAGTGTAAAACTTATTGCTGAATATCCGGTGACAGGTCCAGAACTATATAGCTGAAATACACTAATACCATACTGTAGAAGTTAAAATTCTACTGTCACTTGGTGGGTGGCTGTCTCATGGACAATCATGCCACATCTCCTATTTTTA
>JARWCS010008665.1:0-17268 GCA_034783895.1 Geukensia demissa
CCATTTAGAGAGGTGCATAAAATTTTCACTTTTGAGGATTTTTATTGTTGGGTTCCTCTAAATTACTGTGTCAAACACATTACAGTATCAAACATATTACTGTATCAAAAATTTGTATAAAAAATTTTTGTTTCACTACGCCATATAGGCGGGGGATTTCGGAACGCTGTTCTCTTTTGTCAATTGATTCCATTTGAGAAATGCAACAAGGTCACGTTAAGGTTAGTGCAAGCATTTAATTTAAAGCGATTTACATATAAAAGAGGTAGAAATGGTAAAAATGCGACTTTATATATGTTATAGGTAATAAGAATTATTTATTTGCATCTGATTTTGCCGAGCTGAGAACATTCAGACTGACATGACTGATGTCAACATCGTCAACGGAATTTCTCTAAGGGGCCAAAGTGATTCGCAGGATTATGCAAAAAATAAAACTTGGTTGATTCATTGTTAGAATTGTTCATGTACGTGTATCTAAATTGACCCAAGGGATTTCTTGTAATAATTACAATTTTTATATCATTTACTTTTTCATAACCGAAAGTTGTCAAACGAACTAAAAATGCAATTTCCCGTGTCCATCGTATCACTGTGTCCAACACCTTACTGTTTCGTCCACACTTTTATCGTTCATTTGATCAGTTTTCTCATGCCAATCGCTGAGGTCATATCATGCAATAACATACAGTGGTGATTTGTTCCGGTGATTTTTTGCTTATTCTTCCACCAAGTCACAAAGAAAAAAAGCACAGTGGGATTAGCGGAGCAACTCATTTTTAGGCGGTGGTTTAAATATTATACATGCAGTTTCAAATGTAGGATCGATCGCCTCGTCAGAGTAATGGTTAGCGTGCTCGCCTCGAGTGAGAAAGGTCATGACTCGTGGGTTCTATATATCCCAGGCCGGGTCAAACTAAAGACATTAAAATTGGTAATTGCTGCTTCTCCGCTAAGCAAACAGCATTTAGGAGTAAGAGCAAAGACTGGTCGGCCCAGTGTCAGAATAATGTGTCTGAGTAAAGTGGCATGTCTTCCTCAGACTGTTGCTTTCGTGAGCTAGCATGTTAAAAATCCGGCTCAGCGTGTCGGTTTAGTACAAAGCAGTGTTAATTCATCATCACCCATTATTAATATGCTCGCGTCCTGAATATGCATGAAATATTTAAGATCAATCAATCAATCAATCAATCAATCAAATATAGAATCGAAAAAAAGCTTGCTGTTCGCTTGGTAGGAGAAGGTAAGTAAAAGGTGCAGTTTTAAGGCAACGGAAGTCATTGATATATAAAGATTCATATCGGAAAAAAACATGATCTAAAATTTACAAAAATTAATATTATTTTCCTGTCACGAGATTTTCCAGATTTTTTACGACTTCAAAATGAACCCCTCTACACTTGTTCTTTGTCTCTTTACGATATCTCATATATACGATATGATTCTTGCTTCAGATTTTAAGTGCAGACTGCCCACGCAGACGTACATTTTGTATTTATTTCATTTTTTTCCATTTCTGGCTATGACATGTATGAGAACTTATGTTATTTAAGACTTTTACAGTATAATATGTTCCTCATTGTTTCATCTTTTAAAATATCAGGCACACTGCATTATCTATGCTTTAGAAAGTTTCAATTTATCTACATGTATCCGTACGTTTTATTTGAAATTTGCCCATGCATTTTCGAAATTAGTTCTTTTATTGTTATATATTCCTTCATTCAAATGTTGAAATAACCAGTTACAATTTATATTTCCATTGCTCCATCTTGTACAGCTGTATATGTATATTAGTTTGCTTTTTGTCTGTTGTCGCAGGTAATTAACTTGAAATCGACAACAATACACAAAAACTGCACCACAAACCTTATTCTCCCCGCGAGATTTGCAATGGAATGGTTATATGATTTCGAAATGGTAATTATTTTAATTCAAGGTTTCGAAATTGTGTAACCACTTAAAAATTTGTTTTTAACCTACATGTACATGTACATACCGTATGTAATCGGAATGTTTTCTAGTTTTTATTAAAAAGTAGATCATTCTTTTCCAGAAGCTTTTTTTTACCTTTTACCAGAGCTCCAGATAAGGTTTTATGTATTGGGTAAATTACTCACTATTTTTCTCAACCAATTGGATGATGAATTTTTAATTGCTTTATAGATTTAGCTGCACCCTCTCATTTTTCCACTGATTGGGTTTTTAACTTCCAAGTTCATGAATCTATTGGGTAATTTATATTACCATTTTACATTAAAGTAAACAATACTTGTAAAAGGTACAAAAAATAATAGTCAGCTTGAAAAAAATAGATTCCTTTTAAACTTTTCAAAATGTTATAATGCAGAGCATTAACAGTAACTTGTCTTTGGTGCATTTACATGTATTATCAGTCTTGATTTGCATAATCAACCCACTTCAGTACAGTGCTTTTGGGTGAAAACTCGGGTAAACTCCGGTGGTTGTCAATATATAGGTTAATTGTTTATTCAATAGGGTTTCAAAACCCATTAACAGCCAAACTAATTGGGTTTTTGTTAATTTTTATTGGGTAATTGCCACAAAAGGCAGCTTATCTGGAGCTCTGCTTTTACACTATACTCTGTCAGACATTGTTGGAGTTATTTTGATCTAGACATTAGGCCAAATAAACTTAATTACTAGATTTTCATCTACATCTTGAAATAAAAGTGGGGCGGGTGGAAGGATTTTATTTTTTAATTATTATTTTTATCTCACAGATATTTCATACAAACAACCTTATAAGATAATTTAATGTATATTATTTGTGCTTAACTTTGCAAAGATATGCAGTAAAATTTATTAAACCTAGAGCAGACTAGAATTTGACACAGAAATTCTTGGAATTGTGACTATTAACAAAAAACTGACCCGCCCCAAATTTTTTTATTTTGTCAACTTTTTTAGGGGCGGGTGGGGATGAAAATCTAGCAATTATTTTTAATTGGCCTTATTAGAAGACACATGCATGTGAAACATATTTACCTGTGTAATATGGTCCTTGTTCACACTACAACAGCTAATCCAGATTAATTCAGGTACATGACACTGTACATGTCGATTAAGTCACACTGTGTTCATACATGGTTTAATTTAATCTGAATAAACTTAATCTGGACTAATTTTATCTGGATCAGGTTTATCCAGACATATCAAACTTTAGTATAAACACAAATGTGAATTAAATCTGACGTCATAATTAGCATAATTATTAAGGTTACTTTGGTCTTTTGGTTTCTGTGTTTACATTTTGTAATCTCAATTATGATAAGCTGGCCACAATCCCAACACTTGTTTTAATGCAACAGGTTACCTGTTTACTGGCATAAGCTGATTGGCATTAAGTTAAGCCGAGTGCGAACAGGTCCATAGAGATCAAAACCAGTCATTGATTTCTACCTACAAATGACTTTTATCGGCAGTTTTGTAATTTTTTCCTATGATGTTGTTGTCTGATATATCCAGTATCAGTTACTCGTTAGCCTACAGTCGTGATACTGGAAAATATCAGGACAGAGGTCATGTGAGTTTGATTGAGATGTTGCAGATAAAAAGAATTACGGAGGTTTTGAAGGTCTTGACTGAAATTATCATCTGTATCACAGCTCCCCCAATCCAGCTCACTGTGATAATTTCAGTCTCGACCTATGTTGTGTAACCCAATTTTGGCGTGCTACCCAGGCCAGTTTCGGCATTTTGGAATAAAAGGCTCTTCTTCATTCCATGTCAAAAAAATTACTACAACCTAGAAAATAACCCCATTGCGGATGTGAGAGAAAGCAGCGATTTTGTGCTTTAATAAACATAGGCATTGGGAGAATTATGTGGCAAAAGGTTTGAAATTTTATTTGGTAACATAAATTATTAGAACAAATTTAAAACAATAACTGACAATGAGTTCAAAATTTTGATGCCGAAATTGGGTTACATCGACCCATTGAATAATGCATGAAACACAGTTTTTTAAATGCCGTTTGCATTAAGAGAGAAAATCGAATTTTTCAATTTTTTCACACTTTAATTATTCAAAAAAGTCTTTGTTGCCATAAAAATTTAGGTCATTATCCTTATTAATAATGATACCACATTGTCAAAGCACTTATTTACGATGAAATTAGGTAGCACAACGTTAAAGATCATATATGTACCATGGCAATATTTTGTTCGTGTCCAAACTGTCCATATTTAATACCTGACCAAGATAATCAAATCATACCTGGTAACTACTGACGCCGCTGCTTCCTGAAACTGGCAACAGTGAGACTTCACAATTTGTAAGTTGGATTCAACTAGATCTATTAGTCTTTTGATTACAGTTCCTGGATATTCCACGCGATCGGTTTCTTCATTGTGGCTAATGAAATCGCAAATACCTTTACTATCTGTTGGCAGCATGAAATTCATCCAATGTGACATGCATTCTATCAATTTTTCGCAATCGGAAGAAACGACCCTACAGATAAAGGGAACACCGTCTAGAATTTCATCTGGCGTTGCAAATCCCCGATTTGCATATGATATACCAATCGATGCCAGGTGTTGTAAATTCCATTCAGATATTTCAAACGGTAATGAACATTTTGTAGCAGCGCCAGCCATTTCTCATTCTTCTTAAAATTCTGGCTTTCCGAGTATCAAAATGATGGGAGACGTAACGTCTTTTTTCTTCAGTTCGTGTTGGAATTCCGATATTGGAACACTTCCGGAGGAAGGTCTAGAAAACAGGGTGAGGTTTGTTTGTTTCAACAATATTTCAGTCATATCGCGGCGGTCAGTTTTACTGGTGGAGGAAGCCGGAGTATTGTACCGGTCAGGTGACATCCGGCCTTTTTTTGTGTGGTACAAAGTCAGGCGCGAACTCACGGCGCACGTGTGATATGCTAAAAATGGGTGCAGGCTGTTTCGTAACAGGGTCGATTCGTACCTGGTCGTTTCGTAACCGATTCGTTTCGTACCTGAGATATTTGACTAAAGATAACTAGCTGCCACTATCTTTTATTGGATTTATTTTAATTTAGTTTATTTTGCAAATTCACAAACAAATTCAAATTATTCTCATCGACACAGATACGGCTATGGTTTAAAATATACATAATGTAAAGTAATAAAAAATGACAAATTTCCCCAATAAAAAACAACGTACAAGTAATGTATCTCGAATTGACATTTTAAACATTGAATTGAAGTTTAGATACAGCTTCCCCATAAATAAAATTTTTGCGGACTTCAACAGATTTTCCTTGCCTTGTGCAGGATTTCCTAAGTAGTTTTGACTATTTTTGTAAACACTTAGGCAACTTTGACAGCTACAAAATATTGCCTATGCCTTGTGCATGATATCCTTAGGAGTTTTAACTATTTTTATAAACACTTACTAAAGTTTTCGCGGACTACGAAAGATTCCATATATTGGATAACTATTATAACAAGAAAAGATATGGGTAATACCTATATCAAGAGATACTCGATCTGTTTTGTGAATATACACAATATTGAACAATCCTCAATGCAATTTGTCTTTATTTATTATTTGAGCAGGAAGTTTCAGACAGAAGATTTTCAATGAATTGTGCATATGTTTTTTTATGTTCTGCTGTGACGGCCATCTTGGATGTCAGATGTGGTCATCAGATTTAATTCTGAAAAATGACCACGTAAGGATCCATTCTTCAAGTTTTGCCATTATTTGGTACCGCGGATTTCAATGAGGTTTTCCTTTTTAAAGAAACGCCCCCTTTTTAGTAACGACAGCCATGTTTTAGTTGATCGTTACATTGGATTCAATTCTGAAAGGGGCTAGTCAAGGACGAATCCACCAAAGTTTGGTTAAAACTGGCCCTGTCGTACGTTAGAGGATAAGATTGAAATGTGAATTGTGGACGGACCACAGATGCTAAGCGATGACAAAAGCTCACATGTGCTTTTAAGCTGAAAAAAAGTCAGTGAAGCATGACTGAGAATTAGGGGTTAAAATGTTCATCTAAATTTGACGAAACATACTTAAATATGGCATAACTATGTTCAGGGACGTATATATACATCCCTGCTATGTTCAATGTAAACTATAAGCATGGACGATAAAGCAGTATATACCTGCAACACTGACCTATTCACAATCTTCCACAAGAATTTTTTAATGCCAATGGACCCTGACTAAGAGCCCAAGAGTACATTATCAATGGATGTGATACGAGATGTTACTGGTACAACTGCTTATCCAATGTAATTGACAAACCATATGTGGTATTTGATAAACTTACCTTAAATCACAAATTTGAACATGAAATTGTTAGGGCTCATAATGTCCACGGATAGGAGATGAGGTATTACCAATACAATGTACATCTACAGTGCAGAAATACAATCCACATAAGGCACGAACCATTTTATTTTCCGGGGGGGGGGGGCTTGATTTGTATGCGGACCCGAATATTTTTTTGCCCTCTTCGCGCGGGCCAGATAATTATTTTCATGTACATGTATATTAAATGTAAGAAAATTTCTTTGGAAAATTGATTTTTTCCAAAGGCCAAACGATGGGCCGAAATATTTTTTTTCTCTCCAGAAGCTGGTCAGATAATTTTTTTTTTTACGAAAATCGGGGTTCGGAATTTTTTTCCTAAAAAAATCCAATCCCTACTCCTCCTCCCGAAAATCAAATGATCCCTGGCTTAGGTTCAAGCGGCAACTATTCATGTCAACCTTTTAATTTGACTGTTTGGAACTTCTTATAAACAATGAGGTGATTACAAGTACTTAAGACCTACAATTTGCAAATAAATTTAATTTTCAAAATATGATTTTTATTTCTTTATTTAAAATAACAAAATACCAATTTTGAATAAATATGGAGAATATTGATAAGCTTTATGTACATTTCACAGAGTAACCTCTCATCAGTGGCATTAAACTGAGCCAAAACATAGGAAGTATTATTCAAAATCAGTATTATAAGTATGTAATACATATCATGCGGAATGTGGCTTATAAAATGGAAATTAACATCAGTATCAAATCTTCAAGTGATGATTTAAAAAAATATAAGTGCTCTGAATATTTTATTTAGATGTCACTGAAATCTATTGAAAGTTATCAATCACTGATTAAAAAAATCGAAAATAATAATGTTAATGATATCAAAAATCGTGTGAAAATATTACTTTCACTTAATTCTATACTCTGTGTTTATTATAATATATAAACAAATCAAGAAATAGTTTTATCTTAACAGTAAAATTTTCAGATTTAATTATTTCTGAATGGATATAGGTATTTAGTAATAATCAACACGAAGTTTTAGCTGAAATGACAAAATACCTTGTGGAACCCCACAAATCTGTAAACACATAAAACTTTTAGGTTAATTGTAGAAACGTAAAAAAAAATCTCAAAAGTAGGCAAAAACAAACATAATTCCAATACAATATATACTAATATATATAGACTCAAAAATACGACGTACAAGATGTAACATGTAAAAATATGTATTTTTGCCGCAAAAAATTACGTAAAAATTTTAATTTTCCTATTAAATCTTTCCTCGCTTCTACAGACCCAGGCGAGTATGAATAAATCTCACACGCTACATTCCAATGGAATACCAGGTAATAACTTAATAACAGCCACTGATTTAATGTTTTATCAAGCAATGACAACAATCAAAATAGTAATCTGCGCACTATAATAACTACTTCTACAAACAATATCGCGCATCGGAATGGTGTTGCATGCACGGTCCCGCCGTTCAGTATATACACAGGAAGAGATAGTACGCCCGGATCGAGTATAAGAAAATAGTCATATACCAACAGGAAGCTAATCTCTCGGTGTATTACACTATCTTAATTTTGTGTTAGTTTTAACAATTCTTGAAAAATTGTGACATTTTAACGACTGGTACAAGTCAAATTAAAACGAGATGGTGTATTCGACCATTGGGCTGACGAGAGTTATGTAGGCTTGTTCTTTTATCCTGATAGATGGAATTTTCAAGTTTCTCCTAAGGAATCATAGAGGTTTGTCGGCCTTAGCTGTTGTATTGTTTATGAGCTGATCCCACTGTAGCTAATTGGTTATTGTTTTTGTTAATCTCAGATATTTATCTATATTTCTGGCCTTAACAATTGGCCTAAACTTGTGGCCATGATAGTGGTAATTTGCATGTCTTTTTTTGTTTTTTGCTTTGTTTTTTTTTTTTTTTTTTTTTTTTTTTATTCTAAGCACATTACATTTTTATGGATGGAATTTCATACACACATGCATTCATTTTCCCATTGAGAAGGCGGATAGAAGCGTCATTTTTATTTGCTTTGGTCAATTAGACTATGGTATAAACTGCAAAATTGTCTTATTTTGGAGTGTAAATTGATCGAGGCTGTTGATGTAAAAAAGGAAGAGTCCTGGACCAAATACTAAGTCCTGGAGTATACCAGCTAGAGTCAAAACTAACTGCTTCCAATGAAACACCGTCTAGCACTACTGTTTGTTGTCTGTCATTTAACCAGTTTTGAATCCATCTTGTTTTGTTTTCAATATCATAGTGTCGCAGTATATGGATTAGTAGATTGTGATTTACTTAATCAAAGACCTTGGCAAAATTCATTACCATTACATAAGTTTGTTGATCTTATTGTAGATTTTTAGAGGTATAGTCGACAAATTTGATGAGCTGTGTTTGGAAAGAACGGCATTATACAGTTATATAAAAACATGTTGTATATCATATATGATGTTGTTTTCTTCTGTATGTTGCATGATGTTACATGCAATGATATTCTTTAAGATTTTGCACAAAACAGATGTTATTGAAATAGTTAGGTAATTTTCAGCTGCAGATTTTTCTCCTTTTTCGTATACTGGATAGACATGAGCTGTGCGCTAGTCTGTACTACTTCTCCTGTATCTATTGATTTTGTATGATAAGTTTGAGGATAGATGCGATGTCATCAGCTATTCTTTGAGAATTATTGGTTTCATGTTGTCCGCTCCCTGTGCTTTGTAATGATTAAGATTTTGTCAGCATTTTTGTATTCCATTTGTTGTAATGAGAAATGGTTTTATTGTTTGTTATCTGACGCTGTTAAATTTTGTCTTTGTCGAAAATGCAGATTTGAATTGGCGATTAAGTATGTATTATTTCGAAGTCGTGTCGTCAGAAAACAGTCTGTCATCCGTCGTAAGGGAGAAGATTCATACGTTGTCCTCCCATTTGTGTTTTGTGCATGTCTAGAGCTTTAGGTTCATTCTCGTCCCGAGTTACAATGTTTTCTATGTGTTTCTAGTATGACTGCCGAGTAATCTTTTGAGTATGATGTTTAAGTTGTTTATACTTTTCTTTTATATTTTGGTTAACGCTCTTGTTTTTCTGCCTATACATTTTTTTGTAGTTTTTTTTCAAGATTTTGTGAATTTCCATATAAATCCATGGTCTACTCTCCCTGACCTTAGTTCTTTTACGCAGGAGGAATTTTGCTGTGGATTTCGCTATTCTTCCTTTAAAGACATTTCCAGAAACTTTAACTTGACAGTTATTGCACATGGTTGATAGAGTGGGTATTTTTTGTAAGTCCGTCTTCATTCCATACCAGTTAGCTTTGTTATATAAGGGAATGGTCCGTAGTTTTTGTTGTAGTTAGACTGATCTTTGGTCAAATTCAGTGTAGATAATGTCGTGGTCAAAGATGCCTGGTATGGTGTCTGTTTTAATGACTATGACAGGGTTGTTCGTAAGAATCTGATCCGAGGAGTTTTGTTAACGGATTGGTTCTTCTACTAGTTGGATAAGGACATTGTTGTGTGGTATTTCCATAAAATCAGTGTGCAGATTGTGAGCAGGAGAATTAGGCCTTAAAGTGTTTTCCTTCCAATTCTATCCTTGGAAATTTATGTGACCTCAGATGATAACAGTTGCATTATTTATGGTAATTGATTTTGTCAATGATGTTTCGAAGTTTTTTATACTTTCTTAGTCTGCGCAATATGAACCTGTATAATTATTTCCATTTCACTTTATTTTTTACCCACACAAGTTCACAGTCGGTGTCTTGTTTTGGTATATATTCACTGTTGTGTTCTTTTTTGAAGGCATTTTGTAATCCTCATACAGTTGGAAGCTTTGTATCTGTTTTGGAGCTACCGATGGAGAGTATAGACTACGGCCCATACCTCAGAGTCTTTGATGTTTTTTCTTTCCATGTTTCTGTTCCTATGATGATATCTGGGTTAATGCAATCGATGGAATTTGATAGTTTACAAAGTTTCATTTCATAGCTTGGAAGATGATATTTACTAAAATGGCATGGCAGTTTTGAGTGGTCCTGTCTTTCTAGTTGGATAAGTGAACAGTTATCATGTTTTTGTGGTAGGACTCTGAGGTGGTAGATGCTGGTCGCTGCTGTTTGATAAATATGCAGTGATTGCAATACTTTAATAGTCACGCACAGTGTAGCTGTAGTTCGGGTTGTTACATATGATGCAGTGCCAACTGACTTTAAGTTTTGGATCTCCTAGCTGTTCATAGATGACGGTATATGTTTTGACAGCTTCAATGGTAACACGTTTCACAAACAGCCCACCTTTACAGTTTTGTCACAGTTGCCGCAAAGGTATTCCCTCTCGGTTGTTGATCCTGGATTTAGATAAGTGTAATTGTAATTTGAAAGTGTAGACATGTAATGATAATAGATTTTTCCAATTTTCTCTCTCCTATTCAGTAAGCGTACTATCGACCTATGATATTTGTAAAAGCATGGTGATTCTCTTCCAACGACAAAGTTTGTTTTCAGTACCTTCAATTATCAGTAATATTCTTGTTTGTAGAGTGAGCAAGATTGCAAACAAAGAGTAGGAGATGTAATGACTAATCAAATGATGACATGGATGAAATAAACTGAAGTCGTGATTTCTAGTCCAACTATCAGGCTGTATTGGCGAGTGATCTTCATTGATTTTAGTGGATGCATTAAAAACTGATAAGATAAACTCACCTAAAATTTTAACTGCGACTTTTGATTTCAATGGAACCCTTCTCAGCATTTCATCTGTGATTGATAGATTTTCATTAATGATTATGTGTTTTTTGTATATAATTATTATTATTAGAAAGTCGTCGTTTTCGATAATCGGTAGTTGTGTTGTTTATCTGTTGATGATGTAAACCTATTAAATTTCCCGGAAGGCAGTCACAACATTTAAGGTGATATTTGCAAAATCATGGAGAACTACGCCGAAAAACGTAGCAATCAATTTAGAATAAATTTAGCCAAAATTTATTGACCTGTAAGGTTAGTGTGATATTTTCCAAAAAGTTTTTAAGAGGCTAGAGCGGTCACTTGAAGACGTCTATCATTTCGGATATGCACATTCCAGTCTGTCTAGCATTGCAGAGATTGGCTTATTCCCCTGGATTTGGGGGGTCAACAAAATCTTTCAAGGTACTAAAAATTGTGGAAAGAATACGCACTAGATATATCCTTCTTGAGGCATTAGTCATCTAAAAGAGCGTACCTGGATGTGATGGTGAATAAATTCACAATCCGTTTGGAGTACAAGGCTAAATTTTCGACCCTTTCCCACCCGTTATTTTTCAAGTGGCAGTCTAAAAGTTCCTCTCTTAGCGGTCCGCTACATGAAATCTACATATTGATTAATTATTTGTTTACTTGTTTCCGTATTACTATTAATGAAATATTGCCCGCTGTACGTAAAGCAACAACCAACCAACCAATCAATCAATCAATCAAAAATTGAACAATTTTTATTTGGAATTTGTTTTGTGAACTCTCATCTCGAATACTTTAAAGGTCACGATGAAGACAAAATATAATTATTTTCACCCGTTTCATTTCCTTAAGTGGTGTGTGATGTGATTAGCTAGATTGTTATTTTTTGGAATTTCTGAGGTCAAAGGGGTCTGAGGTTATTGAAGTATTTCAGTAGAGTTTGAAAATGTATTTAAGAAATATATGCAGTATCACTCTAAAATACCAGGAAGTCAAGTTTTTATTTTAAGCGAATTCTACGCTTGACGTATAGGATCGAATAGGTATTCAGATGAAGATATTTAGAAGATGATTAACACTTCAATTTATTGTTATTATTTAGTGTTGGGTGAAATTAAAAGTTCACATATTCAAATGCTATGAACTTATTTACGGAAATAAAGTAATATTGTAAACACAATTTGACTGAGAAATTATTCAATAGTTTGCACTGAGTGTTGTATATCATCACAGTGCAGATCAATTTCAATCACTGTGTGACGCGATTGAAATGTACAAGATTATTTGTTAAGTAGCAGTAGTTTATATTGTTGATTGAATTGTAGAAACTATTTTGATAGTTATAGAACTAAATCTGTCACAAGGAAGTGTTTGTCAGTGCATTAGGAAAGAAAAATATCTTCGGGATATTACTTGTGTCTTTTTTTTCAGTAAAAAAATGTTTATACCATTAAATTTTCGAGTAAACCTATTATAAGGGGGATGAATATTTAGATGAGCTTGCCATATTGCATACTAAAATTCTCCATATTTATTCAACATAATTTGTAATTTGAAACCACCTATGCTTGTGGATTATGTTACCGAGGATATTCACCAGCCCAGTTGTCAGACTTGTCTAATACACTGAAAATACGGAAAAGTCTTGAAAGTATTGTACTTAGTAGTTGTCGTGCCGTCGGATTTGGCTTTCCATTTCGATTTGTTTGGATTTGAGTGCTTTTTTTGCTATGTATGGATCTTGGACTGGGTTCCTATGTTTTTGTTCTTATGCTATCGATAAGAGCTAATTCTTTGAAAAATACATATAGCGTACTAAAATTCTCCATATTTTTTTCAGCATTGGTAATTTTGTAACTTTACCTCAAGATCCTGCATTTATTTTGTTGTATACAAAATCTTTCTTTCATTTCAACAAACAACATCAAACGCTCTGTGCTCTCATTAACTGCCAATATCTGTATATTTATGAGACCTTGTTCGAAGCTGCGGGTTATATAAATATGTAATAGATTCCAAATAAGGTATTCCTGAGCACTTGTTGATAATTACACTTAATTCCATTTTACGATCTTGTCCAAAAACTTTCAAAGATAAATGTATAAAACTTTATTAACAGCCGCTAGTAATATTGCGGATCCAAATTTAGTTTACTTTGACCTCAAAGTTATCATGCTCATATTTTTTAACAGCGAACCTATACAAAAGACCATGACAAAAAATTAATAAAGAAAAACACAAAAACACTACACTTAAAACTAAAGCTGCAATAACACGAACCATCTCTCAAGTAAAGGGTTTTAGGTCCACTATGCCCATCTTCTCATTATTTCTCAATATTTTTATGTCATAACACAAATATTAAGTACATAAATAGATATTTAAAATGACATCATTAGTTCAGATAACACAATGTTGAATTTTTGCTCAAAGGTCTTGGAGATAACCGCTTAGTAAATTTGATGCAAAACTAAAAACTTTGCAGGAAATTGTAAATTAAAAAAATAAATGAAATAACAAAGGGATTTTAATTACATGCTGTTCGGATGAGCGTCTGTCATGTCTTTTAAAGTTAGACCTACACTATCTTATGACCTAATCCATTCTGTCTACCCATGGATTTCATCTACAGTCAAAATTGAATTTGTGGTCACCTCAGTTAAGCAGCCACTTGATTTTAAGGACCACTTTTTATTCCCCATTGTTTAAAGAACTTTATTTAATAGGTTACTTGTCTTAATAGTAAATTTTTCTGCTTCCCTAAGGTGAATCCTTAGACAATTGAAGTGAAAAAAAAATAAATTTCATCTCTCAAATGATAAATAAAATAATTCATTAAGCGTTGTAAAATTCCAGCACTGATTGAAAGAGCTGTCCCTGCCATTGATATAATTTTGGATTGGAATAATTTATCTTGCAAAGCCTAACATCCATTAGATATTTTGACCTAATTTCCCAAGTCATTACACAATTTTACAATTGGTCAAGAGATTTTTTTCATCTGGTCGAATCGTGAATATGACTTGAAAGACCAATATCTATTTGAAGCATCGATATCAAGCTTGGTCGTGTTAGAATTTAACGAATAGAACGACGTTCAACTCCCTATTATCTTTAGAATTCATTAAAGGTAATGATACCAGACGAAATAACTTTCGCGATACAAAAGATAGGATTAAGAAAATGGCTGCTGATGTCAACATAATATATTAACTGGGAAATTATGTTGCTTTTCGCGAATCATCGACTTAACATCGCGTTAAAATCAGTGATATCTGATATCAGAAAATGAGGCCACATTTTGGTGGCGTCATTATTTCAAAACAAATAAGCGTTCCTTCATGAAAGGTTATAATCGACATAAATTTAACAATTGACATACCTACAACTTGTGTCAAACGACTGTCCGAAATTTGCTGCAACATTTCAATAGAAAATACATAGTACAAAGGCTTTTCGCCCCCTATTATCTCAAGGTAAACGAATAATCATAAACTTTGTGCCCAAACTTACTTAAGTTTCCCATATGTTCCATTAGGTGGTGGGGTGGCTTCTGTTTTCGTTATTGTCACTAACATTTTCATATGTCAAAATTGTAAATTCCCATGATATTCTTTAACGAGCAATGATAATCAGAGTTAAGTATACAAGTTTACCAGTGCTGCATAAGTATTGTGAATTTGGATATGCTATATTGTGAATTTGGATATGCTATATATAACATTTCATAAATTTAATGTCAGACAAGTCAAACAAATCGAAACAGGAAGTGAAATCCAGCCGAAGAGACAACCACACGGTGCAGTAATTCCTAAACACTTTAAACAAAATTCACCTAATGAGATATAATTCAACAAATGTTAAAACCTATAAAATTTTATGTAAACATAAAAATATGATTTTTCTCACAGTCAAATTGTAATGTGCCTTTAAGACTGCGATGGTTAAAGTATGTTTGACTGAGCTTAGTCTCTCACTTTTTATTAAATTTAGAAAAATCCTTTGGAGGAATCTCCATAATTCTTTTAAACAAATCACCAGAGAAAAACTTCCGGTAACTTTTGTATATTTCTAAATTTTAATACATATTCTTATTTTTTCTCCACCCATATGGAAAATTTGGAAATTTTGTCGTTTTTTTCATTATAGCAATTTTTGCCCGCAGGATTTGGGTATTTTAGAAAATGTAAAATGTAAAATATTTTGATAGATTTCATATCTATTGAGATATATTTATGCATAATGCCAGAAATGCAAGAATTTAGACGTTGTCGGAACTTTACTTTTGTCACAAAAATCTGCAATTTTCACATGAGCACAGGAGAAAAAACGTCACCTGTGATACTTTTAACACCAAAGTCCATTGACGGTAATATAGTATAATCTCATTCTAAATTTCCTTTTCAATTTTGTTTTTGCTTTATGAAATAATGGCCAAAACATGAGAGACTCAGTTCAGTTAATTGTTATATATTTTATACACATGATACAAGGTAAAATATTTTAACATTTGAATCTATCAATTGTTTTTTTCAATTTCATAGCCGTCGTATTTTTCAAAATATACTTTACAGTTCATGTGAACACATAAAGGTATAAACTATAATAAAATCTTATTTTAGTTGATTTACATTAACGATAATGATTTGAAAATGAAATGAACGTTGTATTTATAAGGAAATTGATGAATATAGACACAGTCAGTGTTTAGTAGTCAGTGGTGATTGGGAGTATGAATCAATTGTATTCGCCGCAACAATAAATTCTACATGAACAGAACTACCGTCTAACAGCAGTGGATTTTATTTTTGCAATGTGGAATGTATTAAAAATGATTTTAATGCTTAACTTGTGCAATGGGAATATCGGTAAGTGATAAGTGTTGTAGACCTATTCGGTTAATTGTAGACACAATTTTTCACTTTTTGTTTTCTTTTAAGGAGCTTTTCAAACTATCATAAATTTTGGAAATATTCAAATATCTACAACCTCATTGAGTATAACATTTGATTACAAAATTAACTTTGCTAGATGGGTTTTGAATGTAAATACATTTAAAATATTTCATGCTTATTTTTTCCAACCATATTTCTTATGTTTCTTTTCATTTGTCAATGTCTTTTTTTTTCTCTGATTAAAACATTACCTCTTTCTTTTTAGGTACAAACTTGCCTTTGCGATAATCCCAAGTTAAACAGTCACTTGATTTTAAAGGTCGCATTTTCATTTCCACTTTTTAAAATTCTATCAAGAATGAACTTTTTAAAGAGATTACTTGTCTCAAATGGTCGATTTTCTGCTTCCCAAAGGTGACCTCTTAATAGAAGTATGTTACACTTTTTGTAGGTTTTTTTAACGTATAGGCATTTCTCAATATTTTTGAGTCATTCACAAATCTTAAATACATAAATGGATATTTAAATTGGTATATTTAGTTTAGAAAACACAAAGTTAAATTTTGCTCAAAGGTCTTGCAGTTAACCGCTTAATAAATTTGATGCAAAACTAACAACTCTGCAGGAAATTGTAAATAAAAATAATAAATAAAATCACACAGTCATTTTAATTAAACACTGTTCGGATGAAAGTCGTTTCATGTCTTTTAAAGTGAGACCTACACTATCATATGACCAAAACCATTCTGTCTATCCTTGGGTTTCACCTAGAGTCAAACTTGCATTTGTGGTCATCTTAATTTAGCAGACACTTGATTTTAAGGGCCGATTTTTATTCCCAATTGTTTAAAGAACTTTATTTAAGAGGTTATTTGTCTTATAGGGTCAATTTTTCTGCTTCCCAAAAATGAATCCTTAAGACTTTTGACTGTTTACAAGTCAATTTTTTTTTCTAATATAAAAATGAAAAAAGAAAATTTTCGCGAAACAAATCGTATATATAAGGACCATGTATTCCGTATTAATTGTCTATGAACAATTTTTTGCTAACATTTTCATTAAACAATGTAGAAAGACGTAAAATGACGGAATCCATTTCATATTTCCAAGGAACACATTCAATTCTAAGTATTTTTCATGTTTCCAGGAGAAACACCTTTTTGTTGTGTGTTTCCAAGGTAAACAATATATTTTGGTGTTTCCAGAGGAAACCTCCTTTATTGTGTTTTTTCCTAATATTTTAAACTTCTTAAGAAAGAATTCATTTTTCCAGGGGACACATTTAATTCAATTTATCGTGTTTCGAGGGGAAACATTTTTTTGTGTTTCCAGGGGGAACTTTTTTGTGC
>JARWCS010008771.1:0-17267 GCA_034783895.1 Geukensia demissa
TTTTATAGACATTATTCAATACAAAAAATATAAAATAATAGATATTAGCCAATTTTCATTTTTTAGCCAAATTCTTGAGCCAAAAATGGGCCTTAACGACCCTCGTCCTTTCGCCGAAACAGTAGTTCAGCTCGTCTTCTGATGTAAATGTATGCAGCAACCATGTTTTGTCGTTTTGTAAACATTACGGAAATGCTTAGACAATTCTATCTTAAGACGACAATTTTGTCGTCCTAACGTTAGAACAATTTAAATAGTATGTCCTTACTAAGGACTAAGACATATCATAATACTATCGTAAGATATGTCCTATTCCTAAGACACTTTCGTTGACACAGCCCCTGATTTCTTAGTCATGCTTAATTTAAGAAAGTATAACAATAAACAATAAACTTTGTGTATTTGTTAATGACAAGCACAAAGTTGATTTTCAGACAAATCATGGCAAAAACCTTAAGCTTTTGTCAAAATATCGATCATTCTCACGTTCATGGTACATTGTGCTCAAATCTCAAAATACTTCACTATAATACAGAGGTTCCAAAATGGGAATCATGTGCGTTTTTCCATACTAGTAGATTGATCTTTTTTGTGCATTAAAAAACTAGCACTATTAAATTGTTGTAAACACTAAAAAACGAACAGTTTTTGTAAAAAAACACACTCTCTTGACGAGAAACACTGTGCTGACCAAAGTGTTCAATAATGTAACATACCTCACAAAATTATTAATAGTTTGCAAAGCATGCACGGCCTGCAACGATGCTTTTCTTATCAAGATCGATCCTCTCCGAGAGCTACTTGCAGACATTGTCCATCGAATGAACCCAACTAAGTCACAAATTAAAGGTTTCATATTCCGTCTTGGTCGATTATAAATGGGAATTTACCACATGTTATTTGATTTTTTATTTATTAAATTGGGTGCCAATTGTTTGAACGACGATGTTTGCGTTATGCCCCAAAATGTTATGTTTCCACAAGTATATTTGATCACTAAAACAGCTAATAGGCAATATACAAATACATTTATATGATTTGGACTAAAAATCATTTTGGTATTATTTGAATGATTTTTGAATACTTTTGAGTTTCAATATAAAGATAGTATTTTCTCCATGTTAGTGAATGTCGGGGTAGTTTTCCAAGTTTGTGCCATGCTAGGGTAGTGATAATGTATCTTGCGCCCCAAAATCTTCTAATATGCACAACGGCCCGATAAACCGTGGAATTAAACTGAATTATGTTCAAAACAGATAAAGGGAGACACTTACGTCAAAATGGCAGAACTTCCAGATTGAATCTTGGACATCCGTTTGGCTATTGCTGACATTTTCCTAGAACTACGACCACTTTCAGAAGATTCAGGCGTTGATGTCATTGCACAATTATTGTAAGCTATGTAATCTTAGTTCATATACAATAGTAGATCATAGTACTGTCACCACAAGATAATGTAACTTATACATATACTGTTAACCCCTCATTATTGTTCGTCTTCTATCGAATTAAAAAGAGTCCATTAAATTGTATCATGAAGTTGGTACTATTGAGAAAATATTTACTGAAGTCTCATCAGGATTAGGTAAACTACAATTATTAGATCAATAGTTTTGAATTAAAAGCATTTTATTTTGATTCCATCAATACATCATTAGTTTCCCACCTATTCAATTTTATTGATAATTCAGTTTTTTTTTTCCTGAACAAAAGAGATTGATCCACCAACAACTTTAGTAACACCCAATTGTGAAAGTTTGTGTACTTAATCAATTCCAACAATGAAAAATAATTTAAAGTTATTCCCCTTAGATCATAACCGCGTAGGAATGCATAGTCGGCTCCTGTGTCTATTCTAAATGCACAATGAATGCAAACATATTGAAGATGTTCACCTCTTACGTTGGAAAATTTAATTCTTTCCACAAGTTTTAGCAATGCTTAAAACAGTTACTGAATTTTAAAAATCGTAAACACGCAAATTAATTTATTATTAGATATGGTCTCTTTTTCATTAATTATTTCACTCGTCATACCCTTGGAATACCCTGATGACGGTTGAATCAATTGAATATCTAAACTATCAAAAATAATTGTTGTGCAAAGAGTTAAATGTTTTATGTCATCAAACATTTTTGTTAGGGACAATTTTGGTTAATTGTCGGTATTTCAAAATTTGCGAAGAAAAAATCAGAATCATAATGGGATGGTTCTTATATATAAAGGATATATGTAAAACAATCAACAGAAAACATCTTTTTGTTGTGAGTGTTTTTCATGCTGAACTTTGGGAGGGAAGAGCAGAAATATGCCTTTACAGACAATCTTCATGCACATGCAGATAATCCCACTAACAACTATTGCTCTGCTAAGTAATGATAGAATTCTACAATACAATATAATGTCAGAACTATTTGACACATTTTAAAAATGGAACTAATAGTAAACCAGAGGCTCCTAGGAGCCTGTTATCGCTCATCTGATATACAGTTGCCAAGACAAAGTTGACATGGAAACCATTCGATTTGACTTTAGTCTTAATGGAGCAAGTCGTTATAGACAAAGATTTTTAAATGACTATATTATAGAGTCATATATTAAACTAAGTTCGTCTGAGGCAGCCATCTTGGTTTATTGGTGGGGGTCATCGGATACAATTCTGAAAGAAACGCACCCAAGGACCATTCTACCAAAGGTTGGTTCCAATTAAGCAAGTTGTTTCAGACGAAAATAAATTTATTGAATTTTCCACAGGGTCCTATGTTAAACTAAGTTCAGCTGAGGTCGCCATCTTTTGTTTGGCGGGTGGGGTTATCGGGTACAATTGAAAGAATCCCACTCAAGGACCATTTTACCAAAGTCTGGTTCCAATTAAGCAAGTTGTTTCACACGAGAAGATTTTTAAAATAATTTCTCATAGGTTCTATGATAAACTAAGTTCGACTGAGGCGGTCATCTTGGATGGCGGGTGGGATCATCGGATATAATTCTGAGAGAAGATCACCTAAAACCGTTCCACCAAAGTTTATCATAAATTGGCTTTACAGTTTTGGAGGAGAAGATTGTTTAAGAAACCACCCCTTTTTCTATTTTTAGTAAGGGTGGCCATAATGGTTAATCGATCATAACCCCGGATACAATTCTGAAAGGGGACCATTCCACTAAAGTTTGGTTCAGTTTGGCCAAGTGGTTTCAGAGAAGAAGATTAAAATGGACGGGCGACGGACAAAGGACGCCAAGTGATAAGAAAACCTCACATGGCCTTTTAGGCCAGGTGAGCTAAAAACTAAGGAAAGTGACACAATCCCTTTCTGCCATTTCAAAGTTGAAATACATAATTGCACCATTTGTCGCCTGTTTTACTCCTCATCCCTCAGAAAGCAAGGTGTAACAGCTCACCAAGCTACGAATAGACACGGCTTTGGCGGCTCAATATTTTTTTAATACCTACATCTGTGTTTATTTAATTCGTGTTTTAACTATATGTGTATGTATAGGTAACTATATACCCCTCATGCAAGCAGCTTTCTTTTCTCTATGACTGAATAATATCATTTTAGAGCGAACTATACAAGTTAGATCAATTGTTATTAAGAGTCAATCACACAAGTGCAAAACCTTCTTATTCGTGGTATGTATAATAAACTAGACCCACGTCGTGTCTATATTTGTGTCGCTCCGTGCTGGGTACCCTCTACAGCACGCCATGATTAAGTTTAACATTGACCCTGTGCATATTTTTGAACTGTGAAATTTTTTAAGTGTTGAATGAAAAGGTTGGAGTTACACATAACATAATTTATGTGCCCTATAATGCATTCAATAGACATCATCATAATAATAATGATATTAAATGAATAATGATAATAATAAAACAAACAAATAAGTTTCGCATATGGATAAACTGAAAAAGGATTATGTAAAGTTCAAAATGGGAGGTGCAAACCTGCAATATGTATTCAATCACTTTGATAGTTGTGATAATTAACGAAAAAGACCACACATGGGAAAACTAGCAATAATCATCTGCATGCAGTAATATTAGAATTCAACTATACAATCTCTATTCCACTTTATAAAGTTTCGCTTACTAAGAGTACCACATTTAGAGCTTACAATAATTGTTTAGAATAAAATATTGTCAAAAGTAATGCATTTTTTATGCACATCTTTCCAGCGTGACAGAAATAACAAAAATATTGAACCATGTTCACTTAAGAATAAAAGGGCGAACTTTAAAGAATTTCCACAGCATGTAAATAAGGTTATGGTTTTGGAACCTCTAGATAGTATTGACTAAGTGACTTTTCCTTTACCAACTGGTCGGGGATGGGTTGGGTGTCTCATGTGCCTGTCCAAAGTCAGGAATTGTGGTCAAAGGTTTGTAGCTGTGTTAAATGTTTTGTTACATTACTTTATGATAATATTCAGGTATGAGCAGTAGTATTTACGTATACAGTTTTTACTTATTTGGGGCGGTTAAGACCTTTTAACAGGGAGTGGTTTCCACCCATGTTGAAGGCCTTGTGGAGACCTAAATATTTGTGATTTCCCCCTGTATTTTCCGGTAGTTGGAGTGCTGTCTTTCTGACATTTACCCTACATTTTTCACTTCCAAGTTTATCCGTAAACTAGATCTAGACTTTAAGGAATGTTGGAGATGTACTATTTGATCGTTTGATAAATGTATCAAAAGCTAGATGGTCCTATGCTCCCAAAATGTTGATAATCATACGGTTAATTATCTGAGTTCTAGTTTTGAAATATTCAATCTTTATTTTTAACCGTGTTCGTAGCTAAATTATAATTAAAAAAGGCAACAACGTGAATAAAACTTACGTCGAAGACCTTCTACGTCCGGTATCAGGTTTGAGTATACTCCCCCTTCGCCCTGCCCGGGAGTTTGGCATGTTTAATCCTACAGTAGATCCTCTCCTCATCCAATGTCCACTTCGGAATATATATACAATGACTTTTGGTTTTAGATATGTAATTTAATCCGATTTATTTTACTTCGAAAACATTTAAAGGATTTATTGTTCAAAAACTGAGGTTGGAGCCACCGGGCATTTTACTTATTTTTCTTTAATTTATTTATAACACTTCAATAACTGATTAATACTCGTTTTGTTCTTGATCAAAGTTTATTAAAATCCAGTTATTTAAATCTCTTTTTGACTACGATCTAACAGTCATTAAAGTTTTAATTGTTCACTGAACGAAAAGAAATCACTGTCCTTTCCTCAAAGTACCACGACATCCAATAATACGACTGACTCTAAATGCAACAGTATTAAGAATAAGAAGGGAAGGTTATTTACTCATAGAATGGATTTTTAAGAAAATCTTTATTAGAAATGAGATAACACGTTAAATAAGAAACAGTGCTCCATACAATTTATTGCAATAAATTTGCGTGTTACACAGAGAGGACAAAACTTGCTGTTTACACTTTCCCTCAGATCTTCTTTAATATTGCGTGATTAGGTCTAGTTAAATTATGTTTATTGCACATTTTGTCTGAAATAAACGCTTAATCTATACTCAATATGATAACGTAAAATCGTTCAGAGCAGGTCATCCTGTAACATAAATCGGATAGTCCTTAACAGTTACATTATTCTATCTTATGTATTTATTAAAAGATTCCTCGATGTTTTTTTAGGTAGATGATTTGCATTGACAAATTACTTAATTTCTGCAGCACTTCTGATTAAATATCATACCTTCACTTAACGTTGTAAACCCATATCAGTATTTAGGGGTGACACATGAAATGACATGGATTAAACCGTTTAATTCCATATCAGCCCACATGCGCTGGCGTGAGGACACGATATCAGTTATCTAGCAGTAGAATCGTATACAATTTTCTGCTGCACTGGTTGATTGTATGATTTCAAGGTTTCTTTGACATTCTATACTGTCAATCATATTCGAATTATAGATTCATGTGAAACATACGCAAAAATCGTCACATGTCACTTCCCATATTATCTTATGTATCGATCATCCCTCGATCTATACTAGTTCATGACTGACATATATTCCTTGTTACATGGAAGTCGCGGCATGATAGCCAGGCGAATATGGAGAGGACCTTTTATTAATCTCTATGTGCTTGGCATACATTTTCAGTGTCCAGGATAAGCTACAGATATATAATAAATACATGTATATAATTGGAAGAAAAAGCGACTGTGTAGAACGTTTGTGCAAGAAACAGGGGAATATTTGTGTTGGAAAGTTAGACAGGCATACACTATTATGAACACGTGGATTAAAAAGCATAACATTACTTTAAATATTGGAAATACAATAGAAAATTTTAGGCCAGGTACTACTCTTCTCGCATAAAAATCTACATTATCATGCTTGACTACTTTGTTTCCAAATATAGATACAAGTTACACAATTGCTAAGATAACTGATAGAGATATTGATCTAAGTTTCACTCACAAGCTCAATTTTGCACTGCAAAATAAGTAAAATATGCAAAATAATTCATATAGGTAGCCGATTAGAGTTATCGTTCTTTTCCTTGCTAGAAAATAGCGAAATCGTTGTCGATGGAACCCATTTTTCGACATTTTAAACCAAATTTTATTGTTGAGATGTAAACTGGCAGGATTTGATTTTATTGTTGATATACAAATAGAATAACTGTTTGATAGGTGGAGGTTCAGTGGGATTATTTCCTGCACTTTAGAACAAAATCATATCAATGTGAAATAGAGGCTGCTTTGTTTTCAAGTTCAGCTTCTGTTTTCAGTGTTATGTGTACTATGTTTGTATTTCGTTTCATTTTGTTAGCCATGGTCATGTCTGCTCTCCGAGTTTACTATTCCTGTCTACCCCTTTGATATCTTCGAATTCTTTGTACTAGACCGAGACGGATATTCAAAATGCTAGTTCACACGGCAATGATTCAAAGAAAAATACCAGACATTATCATGACTCCTTGCTCTCAATCTTAAATACCGCATGCTTGGCAGTAAATAAAACACCACATAAATGCGTTTGGTTTTACCCGGCCGGGGACAGAACCAACGACCTTCCACATGCACTGAAGGTGAGCACACGTATCTCACCATCACCTATAGGCGGTGGTTCGATTGAATAATGAGTACACGGAGTTAATGTCCTTAAAAACTTTACCAGAACGATTTAAAATAGATACAGAATTTTTATCTTAAACGACAAAGATGGTGCGAAAACCAATCCGAACACTTCAAAAAAACAAAATATTAGTAATGTTGTGTTCCATTATTAGCCCATTTGTTTTCGAAACAATTGTTCCATTAAGACGAACAAAATGATATCTAATTAACGATTGATACCATAAACTTGTTTTAAACGGTGATTGGTTATTGTAATTTTTAACTTCTTGGTGATGAAATGACAACAATAGAATAAAATATTATAGAGGTAGTGACTTACAATTTGGATTTAACCAAAAGACCAGCAAGCTTTCCAAACTGTTTTGGCGTTTCAGCTCCGTCGTCACTGCCCCGTCCTTTACTGAGGATACTAGTCATGGACACATTGGATGGTGCTCTGGGTAGTTCATCTTTCTCCTCAGCCTTCTGATTCACACTACAAAACATATTTTTCATCAGCAATACTCCTTTTCAAAAATGTACGTTTAATATTTTTGGGAGTGTTCACTATTGACAAGATACAATACCTTGTTTTCTTGGGCTATTAATGATATTTCTGCATTAATTCAATTCCCACCGCACGTGTTTTGATTGAAGAGAACCATTGTTTTCTGCCGTGTTTGGATTTTGAACTAGCTTTCAAAAACAGCGATTTCATGATCGAGGTCGGTATATCATGTTCTCTCTTGTTCTTTTTTGTTATTGTCTGCGTACTTTTTATAGACTTAAAAATGTATACAGTTGGTTTTTTGTCGTTTTGTCACACCACAGTTCAGGTTAGGGTGAGGGTTGATCACCCACAACCATGTTTAATTCTGTCACATACTTTATGTACCAGTCCCAAGCCAGGAACCTGTACTCCAGTGGATGTCGTTGTTTTTATGTTTAAATGTTTCTTGTTTTACATTGTATACTTATCTGGCCGATATTTGCAACATTATCATCACTTTTTATTTTGTGGGGTCTTTTAAAGCTTGCCGTAATTCACACGTTTTTGGATGGATTTCCCAATCATACCACATCTTCTTTTCTATCACAAACACCGTTACATACTTTATGTATGTACACAAAGAGTATGCAGCGGTGTTATATATGTTTGTGAGCGCTAAACACTCCCCTAAACTGGGACATTTGTGTTACAAAACGACATAAAACAAACCTTTAAAACTTACTGTATTAAATTTATCCCTTGAAGTCGATACAAATGACAAGTAAAACAAAAGATAACACGATTTACCGAAATCCGAAAAGTTTACCAATGTTGCATAAATATGGCGATTTTGAGGTCAGGTGAGCTAAACGGAAAGATGTAACAGCATCACATCTCAACAAATAAGAAGCACGAGCGAAAATTCAAAGAGGACTTTACAAATAATTCTAATAGGCATTCAACAAAACATTTGCATACAAAAGATAAAGTTTTAAACATAAACCCTTTCTCTTAACGTTAATAGGATCTGTTTAAGACCTTGGCTGGTTCACAATATGTGTTGGGCCCTTTGGATTGCAATCATGAAAGTGGTTTATAATTTCAGGTATTTAAGGTTTTTGCTTTCAATTTTTGCAGATCAAACTTATTGATATTAAATTAGCTTTTAACAAATCCTGTGGGTTTGAAAAATAATGATATTTGATCAAAATAAAAAGTTATGATGGATTAGACTTAATTTGGTCAATAAATATTACCTCAAATTAAACTGTCAGATTTGAAACTGATACGACTTCGTTCGCTTGATAATCAGGCATATTATAGGTCTATTTGCATAGAAACAGAATGACACGTTCAGGTATTCAACACAAACAGTGAAAAAAAGAAAAAAAGATTTAGATCGCTTCACTGGTCTATATATATTATTTGGGACGAATATTTTGCCTGGTATATTTTCAATAAAGTCCATTTCCGACATTAGTCTGGTGGCGGATGCAGCAGTTGCAGGAGTTGTAATCGAATGAGGATACTAAAAAAGATTGGTTATGGACATTTTAAGACGAGGGGAGAGAAAACCGTGGGGTCAGACAAGATAGACAAATCGATAGACATGGTAAATTTGTGAACAGTCAGTAAAGAAGGACAAATCGGTAGCCATCAGTCAGTCAAGAGGGACAAATTGATTGACCTGCAAATTCAAGGACAGTCAGTCAAAAGAGACAAGTCGGCAGACATAGTAAATTCTATAGAACGGTCAGTAAAAATGACAAATAAATAGACATGCTAAATTCGAGAACAGTCCGGGGGTGAACTCAGGTGGTACGGAAGGGTAAGCAATTTCTCCTAATTTAAAGATATCCATCGCATTTTCAAATTCATTAATTGACAGTCCATCGTATGTAGAAAACATTAGTTGCAAGTAGAAAAAACAGGATCAAAACACCAAAACATCAAAATAGATAAACCTATAGTGACGAAGCAGCACGTCGTTGATGTCAAGTTGCTACTCCACGGGGTAAAAACCCGTCTTTGTCTGGAAACTGGTCATCTCATACCCGCATACAAGGTCGTGGTATCGACCAGTGTTTGAGTTTAGTTTTTTTGTCAAGAAAATCACTGTGACGGAACCTTCTTGATAAGATGTGCTGACTTAGAGCTGGGACAGCTGGTATGTTACTATTTATGGAGTAGAAGTTGACAATTTGAAAAATGCAGTTGTCGTGTTGTTAAACCTGAGACCTCTGTCCCATATATTGAAGCAACATGGCGATATTTGATTTTTTTACCTTCTATACAACTTTCCCACACATGTTTTAGAATAAAATAAATAATACGCGGTTGTTTTGTCAAAAGTGTTATCGATAGAGTCAAGATCTACTCTGTCAAATATATTATACAACAATTGTTGACCTGATGTTTAGCAGCTGAGAAACGAACCCAAGCAAAAAAGAAAAAACATAACAAAAAACCAAAAAAAAAAAAAAAAAAACAAAAAAAAAAAAAAAAAACAAAACCAAGTTTCTGGATTATAAAAATGAGGTCAAAGGAACATATCATATGGCAGACTGACAATTACACTTAAGAATGATAACCACATCAAATAGAGTGGCTTGTGATATGTAGTTACGAAGAAACTGTCCTCAGCCAGAAAACTTGACAAAAGTGATTATACCATGAAAATGCGTTCTAGGACACTTACGTCAAACTTATAAATACACCCATACCCGTAGGCAGGGGGTTCGAGGGGTTCGAACGCCCCTCCCCCCCTTGAAAACCGATAAGCACTATAGAACTCGCAATTCAGATTGAAGTCTAAAAAACAGGACTTTCTGAAATGCAAAACAGTGCCAGGAAATGGCTAGATTGCAGGAATTTTTAACAAATACCCCAGACCACGGTCGTGAATGTCGCTTCATGAAGTGCTCGAACCCTCCCTTGAAAATTTCTGGCTACGGGCATGTGCACTTAAGAATGAATTATCACACCAAATATTGTTGACATATCATGTGTAATTTTTAAGAAGCTGGTCTAAACATTATAGTCTGACAATAGTCGTTTAACCATGAAAATAAGTGCAATGACACATGACATGTGACAGACAGACATGTATAACATGCCTATAAATGAATAAGCTCATCAAGTATTGTTGAACTATTGTGTTTGGTGACTGCAAAAAGCATAAATCACGAAAACTTAATTGAACATTTAATTGTGAAAATGGGGTAAAGGTCAAATGACATAAAGCAGACTGGCAAGTACCCATTGAGAATTAATTAAAGGAGTAATACATATGTCTCGCTACCGCGACCAAAAATCGCAGGCGAGAAAAAAATTAAGACCAAATGCACCAAAGCAATGAATTATGAAAATATTAGACTTTGGATTGGCATATTTGTCCAGCTTGGTAAACTGGATTTGATTCCTTCATATGAGACAGACTTTAGATTTTATTGCCGAAAAAAAGATAAGAATTAAGCTAGCTAAAACATTTCATTTCATTAGCCTTTTTGCTAAAAACTACGTAAAAAGTGTGTTCTCGTCGCGATATAGCTGAAAACCAATCAATCAATCAACCTTCTTTTTGAAAGCGTCTGCACTAAAACCTATATATTGCTGACCATATTTTACTTTAACATGTTTAAAGTTCTGATTTTTTACACTAATTAAGTTTACAAACAAGTTGAATGCTCCCAAGAACGTGACTTTTGTAACATTTCGTTCATTATTAGCTATTGTGAATTACAAATATTTCTTTAAAGCCTTGTTGAGACCTGTTAAATTTAGTTTACTCAACATTTGATTGTTATTAAAAATTAATAACAAATGCATTCATTTGATGTTACTGGTGATAAAAGTTTACGTATGAAATATGTAAATTAATAAAACATATCATTAATTGAAAATAGAGTGAGTAGAAAGGCAAGTTAGATTAACAAATCTAAAGACATTACAATAAGAATAATACGAATTCAAATCTATAAATCATGTCCGAATACAAATAAAACACAGAATTCATATCATTTGCATCAAAGTTTTGAAAAAAGTACCAATAAACGTTCTTTGTTATATGTGAATTTGTTAGTGTACCTAAACGTTGTCATTGAATCGGTCCGAAACTCTTTGAAATTACAAATCCGCCTGTGGTCGCATAAGATTTACAACAGAAATTAAAACTTAAAAAAGAAATTAAAATAAGTTTTTTGCCTTACAAATTGAGAAATCATAATGAGCAGATCTTTATCCGTGCTGCTTAACGATTTTTACCAAGAGTAAAAATAATAAAAACCTGTGCCTTGACAAATGTCCAGTATTGCGTTCTTATTTACCGTAAAAAAATAGTATTGAGTCTTGTATTAAATGGTTAAGTATGCGCATCATATTATAAATAGTACCCCTTGTTTTCACTGCATTTTACAAGTCAAAATAGTAGCCAAATTCAAAATATCAATTTTCTGTACAAACAAAAAGGAGGTGTAATACTATCTCAGGCACACTAACTCTAATGAGTAGGAGGTGTAATACTATCTCAGGCACACTAACTCTAATGAGTAGCGGAATAGAAATTACCATTTAACTTATCAAAATAAAAAAAATTAAATTAAAAAAAAGGAAAAAAATATGCGAGGGTCTATGTAAAATCAATTGAAAAGAAAAAAGTTCCTGCGGGAAAACGTACACAACATACGAATCACATTTTTGTATAATATACGTATTAACGTTATAATATCCAAAGAAAGACTTTTAAAGCTGACGAATTTCACCAAGCCGATCTTATAGAAACTGCTGTTATTTGTTAGCCAGATTAGTTACATAATACCTGTATTATAGACCTGACCGTTGTTGGTCAAGTTTATAATGACATAATAATGTGGCATTAACCTAAAAACTAAAGTTTATAATGACATAGTAATGTTGATTAACCTAATGACTATGGTACCAATCTGCTTAAGTCACTCCTATTCAAATTGAAGCTCAGAACTTGGACAATACTTGAATAAACTACGATCAAGGCTTACCAAATGAAACCCCTCCCCTGTGTAAAGCGATGTCAAAGTCCTTGGTTTTCTTTGGGAACCCCAAATAAATCGGTCCAAAACTTTGGGAACCCCAAATAAATCGGTCCAAAACTAAATGTGCACATTGGTGTTTTAGAATGAAGATTCTGATAAAGTTGAAATTGATCCAGAATGAGTTGCGGCCACAAAATAAGTCCCATATTTTTAAAGGAATGGCAAGTCCATTTTTTGTAATGAGAAACCCCCAAATATATATCCGAAAACGATCAAAACATATAAATATAGTGTTCACAATACCATAAGGTTCTAAACATTTACTGAACGCTTTATTGAAATCCAGTCACTGGCGAACGGACGGACGGTCGTCGTGACCACTACACAACGTATCGCTTTTGAATGCGGGGCATAATGGCAAACTTTTAAGTATAATCAAATCAGTGTGACAAATAGGAAAATTATCTGTAAATGTCATATTTCTTTTACAGTGGTTCATATCGATGAAGACTGATTATAAACTCTGTTTGGCCCCAAGACAAGAGTCCTTAGTGCAAAAGAGCTCTAAAAGTGGAAACTTCTACCAGTCTTCAACCGAACTATCTGAATAATTCTAATTAGTTGAATTCAATATTAATCTTTACGGCTGGTTTCGTACAGATATTAAACAAACTTCGTTCTTCAAACACAGGTTTTGATTTCAGAGAATAATCAATCTTTTCAAATAATACGACGGGGTAATAAAAACTGACACTTACTTAATCTTTCCGTAGTTTACAAAACTTTCAATTGTACCCAATATTTTCTTGGTTTGGTCATTAAAGGTCAGTTCAAATATTTGTTTTAGTGATCGAGTTACCACCGAGTCTTTCTATTATTGAATAAGATGTGTCTGAAGTTTAACGTTTTATATATGTTAAAAATAACAATCTGAGTAATGTTTTTCTATATGTTTTTCAAATTGTGTAAAAAGAATGGTCATTACGTTTTTGCTTAATCCGCCAATTTAACTTAGCTTATTGGTAATTCTACCTTCAAATTGGAAATGAACGAGCCTATTTGTGAAATAAAATTAGGGTAACAAAGAAAGCTAATTTAGCTAAATTGACAAAATATTCGCTTTGTACACCGAATTCAACACATTTCAAAACATACCATTAGTGCATATTTGGTTTACAATAGCCAATATTAGCGAGGGATCAAACAGGTTTCTAGCCAAAAATACAACAATAGATTCATATGGATAAAAAATACTGGACAAAGAGAAAAAACGAAAGGGAAAATTCTATGTAAAAACCTCTAAAGAAGTGTAGAAAAATATGCTTCGGATGGGTAAGGATCTTCTGTTCTGGCAACTGTCGCAAAATAAACTATATATATATATAAATCACGACCGCAACCAGACACGCCTCTTCGGAGGGCCAGCAGGACGGCGGTACTTAATGTTTATATCATCCCCGGCATGAGTTAGGGAAGGGATCTCTATACACAAGAAAAAGGGTGCTCCGAATTCAGACTCACAGGTCCTTTGTAAAGGACTCTTTGGTGTAAAAAGATTGAATTTTGTCGATTGCTATCTGAAGATACTCAATTAACCATATTTACTGATAAATATGAATAATTTGATTAATGATATCCAAGTAATGTTTTTTTATAAGGGAAGGCAAATTTATCTAGATGAAAATGGGTAAACACCTTTTGTATTAAAATGTGCTAGTATATAGAAGAGACTGCTAAACAGAAGTAAAATATTACCATCTTTGAAGTTGGTTATAACTATGTTTAGAGTATATACCTAGATAATTTTAATATGCTTACCTTTTTCTCATAGCTGCTCCTAGTAGTTTTTTCAGCGACATTTTGAAATTTCTCAACGTTGAAAACCAAAAAACATCAATTAATAGTTGCACAATTAAATTAGGACTTCACTCGTTTCCATCTCGTCGGTAATATAAACTGTATGTAATATAAATTCAATTGCCCAATCGAAACATTTACTTTCTTGTTTTCGTATCATACTTAAGTTTTTGGTAAGAAGTGTTGAAAATACTTGATGCTATTTATTTAAGTTCTTATAAATCTCAATTGATCTGCGATTTAATTGGAGGCCAGATTTTAACAGGCCCTGGGCTTTAAATGTCACTTGAATCTATAATCACGACTAAAGTAAGTATATTTAAAACTTCCACTTTTCGTCAAAAACTGAAATAATATTTCAGTGGAATACTAATTAAACATAAAGTTATTAACAAAAATGAGAAAAGTCTCAATTAAATAAAAGTGAAAAAAATATTTGTATCTTGTTTTACCTTGAAAAATAATTACTTACTAAACCAAACAATTCTAAAACACTAATATGAGTTTACATATTGTCAGTTAAGCTGTCGATCTGAGATGTTCCATATGAACACTCTTATCAAGTGTGACGACAGTATTTTTTTTGATTGCTGTATTGACCGGATACAATGATGTACGATACAAACAATTATAATATTGCCAAACATGGTACCATAGAGGTTCAAATGTAACCTATGACTGACACAATCATACATTATGTCAGCTTCAGTGACTTCGATCATTAATCACGGTGGGTATCGTTGTCCTGCGACAGCATGATTTTTTTCGGTTTTCAGTCCGATTTTTGACATGATTTTTATCGGTGTGTTTGCTGTTGTAAGCATTTTTATAGTTCATTTGTACAGACAGAGGTTTATATTTTAAGTTTTAAATATAAAGCTGAATCCTTCCACAAATAAATATAATATAAACTTGTTTCAACAAGATCTGGAAATAAACGGGACCATACGAAAAAAAGCCAGCTAGGATGATCCGGAAAAATCCAGGACGTAAGAATTTTAGTTTTCGATGAAATTCCATCTTTACAGATTTTTGTTGGATCCGTTGTTTAACGAGTTAGTAGTTCTATATTTGGGGAATCAAAAAATAGAAAATTGCAACTTTTTTTGTACAGAAGCAAAACTGTAAAATAATCACGTGATTTTTTGTAATATATTGATTGATTGTTGTTTAACATCCAGTGTCAAATATTTCATGCCAAATTCGGACTGATTCGGACAAATTTAGCTTAAACAACTGGTCACCTACGGACCACTCACAAAAGAGCTGTTCCAAGGATCTTCAGCGTGCTGAAAGCGTGACTTTTCCCAACATGGGGAACGGCGGTAACGTTCCCGTCAGAGACGGGTTAAGAATTTAAACACCCCGCCCAACCAACGGGCGCCCCTTTAGCAGGTGTTCTACCTGCAGGCGGAAAAACCGAACGCCCTATTTCCGTTCTAAAAAGTCGATTGTGTATCATTTTCATTTCTAATTTTGACATACAGTCATATCTTTATTTATGAACCTGTAATTTTTATACCATAAAATTTTCGTCTACACATGTCTACAATTATGGGGAAAAAAGGCTAGGACACCGGAAAAATCTGGTACAAAACCCGGGAAAAAATCAGCTTATCTCAGGACACCGATACCCAACGTGTCGCCGAGTCATAGTTACATGTTTAATTATTGCGTGTTGATTGATTGAATATTTTTAACGCCACGTCGGCAACATTTCAGCCATATCGTGGCGGGAACATACATTATTATACATTATCAATAATTGTTGCGTGTTGGTAACTGGTTTTTATGTACTAGAATTTCATACATAGGCCTAGGACCAATTGTCAAAAGGAAATTAAGTCTGTCTAATGTCAAATTGGCAGCAATCAAAAAATAAAGTTCTCATAAAATTCAACTAAGTCTGGTTGTGAAAACTATCGTTTATTTCCTTTAAGCACGGAAAACATAACTTTAATAGAGGGCCATCCACAACTGAAAAAATTCAATCGGCATCGAATTTTCACATTAGCAGATTTTTCAACGAGTTTCAATGGCTCATGCACTGTTTAATGGCAGCCGTTGCACCAGCTCTTTTGAACTTCTATCGCTCGAAAATTTTGTTGATAACCATCCAAGGGTCATTCAAACAACAGAACAATTCTTCGTTTTCGTGCCGATAGGAAATACAAGATGTTCGCTACAAGAGGAACTCGTGATAGGTTTTTTTTCCATTTAATCTTTTCTCCCGGAACGGGATAAAAGATTTCAATGAAAAAAAAAAAACACCATTGTGTCAAATGTTTATAAGTCCGGTGGCCATATTGTATTTTCTACCGGTATGAAAAAAAAGTTTGTGGAGGTCCATCTAAGTGTAGTTAATGTTAATCGACTTGAGAGTTTTAGTCAAAATAAACTTTTTACTAATTTCCAATAGGTTTCAAGATTTAACTAAGTTCGACTCAGTGTCCATCTTGGATCTCCGATTGGCCCCAAAAAGCTTAACTTTTGCAATCGATCAACAGTAAATAATCTTAACAAGCTGAACAGTTTAAGTTAAGATGATTTTTAAAACTAAGTCTGGCTGATTACACTTCTTTAAGATAATAAATATTCAATGCATAAGTTGGACGCAAATTATACTTGAGATTCTTCCTCTTGATAATATCTATATTTCAATTGGCAAAACACAGTAATCACTTGGTCATACACTTACATCGACATTGTGGATTTATTTGTTATACGACCGCACAAATTTTGTGGTCGTATTATGTTATGGGCATGTCGGTGTCGGCGTCGGCGTCCGTAGACAGTTAGGTTTCCGTTCAA